>JACXGM010005260.1:0-35554 GCA_016801145.1 Umbra pygmaea
CCTCTCACTGAACACAGAGATATTAGACCCCAGGGCATCACCTCTCACTGAACACAGAGATATTAGACCCCAGGGCATCACCTCTCGCTGAACACAGACATCCTCCTGCCAATGTGTGGATGCTAAGAAAATTACTTTTTACCAGCCAAAAAATGTTAACCTATTTACTAAAGAAAAGACACCATGCATGAACATTGTAAACATTTCCTGTTAGAATTAACATGGTATATGACTCAGTCGATAAGTGAATGTTAGGCTGCCATCTTAAGCACATGATGTTGCTGTGGTAACAGAACCACTGGTGTTTGTAGGAGAACACCTGCTAAATCCTAAACGAACCCCTCCACCATCCACTAGACGCTTGGCCCTCAAATTGCTCGTTCACATGTCCCAAAGCTGAGGGAAGTGTAAATGATAAGGGTTTAGGGGCTAATTAGATCCTCCAATACCCACTTAAAGTAAGTGTGCACCCATGCTGTGGCTAATGAAGTAGTCTGCCATAGTGCAATGTGTTAATTTTGAGCATGCACAATTTCACACCAAAAAAATTAGAGTGATGAAGACGCACATTTGTTTGACCCATAAACAAAACAGAATATGTAAAAAAATCACATGTTAAAGTGTTAATTATGGTATTTTCATCTTAAAAGATGAAAGGGATTTGTAAATGAGAAATTCATTCTTTATAAATTAAGAGGTGCCAATGAATTGCACCATTCAAGTCAGGAGTATGTCCCGAAGTTGATGCATCCACTAAACCAGTAGCTTCCCTGGGGGAAATCGCCCTCTAAGTTAAGTCATCAACACATGACCACGGAGGGCCCTCCGAGGGAGGGGGTAGGGCATAGGGGTCAGTTTGGGATTCACTGATCATTCCTTCCTGTGACACTAGCTCTCTGTATTCCTCATCTACACTTTAAATTCAAACTTAATGTGGAAACGCCCCTGTGATCAATTCACTATGATCAACCAAGTAACATGAAGGAAGTCTCACTTCATGAGGTGTTTACATTGAACATTTCTGACATGTAGTTATCTCTTATAGCTTGTAACTGTAGGTGTTTACATTGAACATTTCTGACATGTAGTTATCACTTATAGCTTGTAACTGTGGGAAACATTCTGCAGCCTGACTGCCACCTCATGTATTGTTCAATTAACATTTGGAATCCAGATAGGAAAAAAGCCATGGCGTGTATTTGTACTTGATTTCAGAACATTTACAACAGCTCTGTGAATGGTTTGCACTGTAGACACACAGCTCTGTGAATGGTTTGCACTGTAGACACACAGCTCTGTGAATGGTTTGCACTGTAGACACACGGCTCTGTGAATGGTTTGCACTGCATATCAAAACTTGCTCTTTTTAACCTGTTTAAAATTGTAATTTAGCATATATAGAGTTGAACTTGTGCAAAAATATGGTGGTCCCTGGAACAAAATGGGTTGAACACAGTATTTTTAAATCTTTTCAGTAGATAAATGCTGCTAAACTGACAGTTGTCATTAAAAGCTAATTGATAATGTGGTACTCATCTCTCTGTTCAAAGCCCTGTATACTTTCTCTCCCATGGTACGGTACAGTTGCAGATGCTGGGCTATGATGTCAGCTGGGCTGCATTCAACATAGTGGAGGTCATGAGTTCTTCCAAGTTCACATACAAGGTAAAGTAACTGGAATGTGCTTCATAATGTCATTTTTTGAGAAATGTTAAATGTGAGAGGTTTAACATGCAGCTTCCTGTCTTCAGAGAATCGGTTACTTGGCTGCATCTCAGTGTTTTCATGAGAGCACTGATGTCATCATGCTGACAACTAATCAGATCCGAAAGGTCAGTGATGTTTTGTTCCTTCTGACTTGTGGCCGGCTGTCTAGGATGAGTAAAGATCAGTGCTTAAAGCTGCTGTTCTCTCTCTCGTCCTTTCCTTAGGATCTAAGCAGTCCTAACCAGTATGACACTGGTGTAGCCCTAACTGGCCTGTCCTGCTTCGTGACCCCTGACCTGGCTCGAGACCTGGCCAATGACATCATGACTCTGGTGAGTCACGTTGTCAGCCTGTAGATTTATTTTGGCGCTTGTGTCTCTGTTCCATGGTTCTCTGAGCTGTGTTGTTCTGTACCGTAGATGTCCCACACAAAGCCATACATCAGGAAGAAGGCAGTTCTGATCATGTACAAGGTGTTCTTGAAATACCCTGAGTCTCTGCGCCCGGCGTTCCCCAGACTGAAGGAGAAACTAGAAGACCCTGACCCTGGTGAGAGCTGGCCTGAGTGCCTGCCTGCCTATTTAGTGGTGCCAGCAAGACACAGTATATCAGCTGAAATCATCAGTTTACTGTCTTAACTGATGGTAGCTATTTTAATAGGGGTGGAACAGTACACAAGTCCCTGTTCGGTTCATACCTCGGTTCAGACATCACGGTTCGGTACGAGTTCGGTACAATGGAGGGAAAAGCTAAACAAAAATGCAGAACGCTTTTTTTTTGTGCATGTCTCAAGCTGTACCATCTAGTGTCATAAAGTCTCTCCCCTGAGCTAGCACATCTGGGTGATTGCGTCAGATATCCGTTAGCATGTTAGATGTATTTCCACTCACATACCCAACAACATCTGAATAATGCTGACACAGTCCTCATCTTATCCACCACTTTATCTATACTGTAACCGATATATACAATCTATGACTGCAACTGTCTGGGAAACCAAAGTTTTCCCAAACACGCGGTCTTAGACGTCGGCGGGTCCGCTAACTCTTGTGGGTTGCCACCAATCACCATACTCGTCCTTAGTGCTGACTCACTCACCGGATTGGAACGTCGACCTGACAAAAAAGTGAATGTGTGGAGCTTGGCTACTTAGCTTCAGAGTTAAGGCGGGGCTACAGATTAGGTGTCTATAAACAACCCACGCATCTAACGGTAGTTCCGCATTACATTAATTCATTTGCAAGTTTAAGTTAATTAATTATTTTTATACTGTGTATTCTCCGTGTAAATTCACGCACCGAACCGTGACGCCCGTGCCGTTTCAGTTCAATACGAATACATGTACCGTTCCACCCCTATATTTTAAAGATACAGCAGTGTGGGATTTGAATTTACTCTTTTTTTAAACCACTGAATGTGTAATTTGTTGTATAAATCTATACTGTAGCTAATCAAGGTCATACCTTTTAGTTATGAATATCATGAATAGTTTCTTAATCAACTTACCTGGTTTTACCACAGTAACCAGGTCTAGTGGCCAAAAATGGCTTTAATTTGTATTCCACCTCATTTGTGTTGTAATGAGCCAAGGCATTTTGGATATTCTTGACCTCCCAACTCTCCCCTGTGTGATGTCATCTGCCCTGTAGGGGTTCAGTCCGCTGCTGTTAATGTCATTTGTGAGCTGGCCCGGAGAAACCCAAAAAACTACCTGTCTCTCGCCCCACTTTTCTTCAAACTCATGACCTCCTCCACTAACAACTGGGTCCTCATTAAGATCATCAAGCTGGTGAGTTACTAGGGCAGACCTGTGTCTGGATACGTGTGTATGTGTGTCAGTGAGGTGGGAGGTAGGCTAGTGCCTGGATCGTCTCACCTATTGCTCAGAGGTTGCTAGATTGAATCCCAGAGCCGGTGAGTGAAAGGTCTCTTTTCCTGAGCAAGAAGGTTAACATCAACTGCTTCCCTGGTTGTTGGTGTGACTGAAAATGTTCCCATTTAACCTACCTGGTAAAGCAATATAGTGGTTCAAAAACTGGTCTGTCGTGTTTAAATTTTTATCTTAAATATGTTGTGAGATCTGAGAGCACCTCGAATTCCCTATAAAACAATGAATTAAGACATTTCTATTGATTAGTATTTGGCATCATGTGCATCTTAGTCTAGATTGTGTTGTGCTGACAGAAGAATTACTAATCTGGTTTTAGTGGTAATAAACACAGCAGCCAAATCTCGTGAGTTATTGATTATTCTCTTGCAGCCCTGTGGAGGAATTTTGACCCCTCGTGTGGAACTGCGGATGCTCTGACATTTTGTGGCACGAATTGCATGTTGCAGGCCCAGTTAGATTTCTAATGTGGGTTAGATCTGGACTTTGACTAGGACATTAAGACATTTTAATTGTCTTTCTCCTTCTGATGTAAATATTAAAAAAGACTCATAGGTACATAATAGCTTAATAGTATTTTAGTAATGTATGTAAATCCTTGTAAAATGTACACTTCATTGTGACGCGCAACCTTTTTGCTAAAGTAGCTCTAGTGTGTGATGTTTCCATCTGTTGTTTGACAGCGGTTTCATACATTTTTCAGTTTGGCGCCCTCACACCTCTGGAACCCCGTTTGGGGAAAAAGCTGATTGAGCCCCTAACAAACCTTATTCACAGGTAAAACATTCACAGACATGAAACATGGGTTTTGCATAATCTCTGAGAAATTCAGATTATAAAAAGTAAAATGCTAATGTATGTTGATTCCATTTCTCACCTGTTTTCCTTTCTCACAGTACCTCAGCTATGTCACTTCTGTATGAATGTGTCAACACTGTGATAGCAGGTCAGTATTCCTCTTCTTCCTGTTAGTTCTGTAGCTACGTTTTCTCGTCTGGTTGTCCGTGTGCCAGATAGAACCATCCATCTTTGGGAAGCTGTTGAGGAAACTGAAGATTCATATTCTGGGAACAAGCCCAGTTATTTCCGCCCTAATGTTTTTACAGGTGCCTGTTTAGTCCAGTTTGAATTGCTTGGTTGCAATAAAGAGTTTAAGTTAAAAACATCACTGAAAATGCAGCTTTCACTGTGATGAAGTGTTTTTGTAAGTGCTGTTTTTGGGTTTGGTTCATGGTGAGTGTGTTCTGTTACAGTGTTGATTTCCCTGTCTTCTGGGATGCCCAATCACAGTGCTAGTATTCAGGTGAGCATACCTTTTCTACAGCATGTCCACGTCCCCTCTTGTCCCTAATGCTGTTGTCCCTTACCACTCCATTTTGATTTAATGCATGTTTACTGTATATTCTTTGTTTTTCTCATACACCATTTCAACAGTAATCAAATGTTCAAATGAGCAGGGTTTTATGGGTAGTGGTTTCTTCTACTTTGTGAATAAACTGAATTATCAATGGGCTGGTTTTTAAAGGTTCACACTGATAGTAATGATACTCTCCTCTCTCTTCTCAGCTCTGTGTCCAGAAACTGCGAATCCTGATTGAAGACTCGGACCAGAACTGTGAGCCCTCTGTCAATGCCTGCAGTGTGTCATTCTCTCATTGTCTGTGTGTTTCCGAGTAGACCTCCATTTTAGCCTAAAACAATGTAGATCCCAAACCCCGGATAACTCCAGATAATGACCACTGTCTCAAATTGGCCTGTTTCACTCAGTGTAGTTGCAGTTGCAACTGTATCAAAAGGTAGGGTTTGGTTTTCACATCCATTCATAGACCCTATTGTCATCTGACTATTCGTTTTAAGTTGTCAGTAGTTCGTCAGGTCATTCTAACAACGATCAGTGTGTTCATGTGGTGATTTATCGGGGTCCCTAAGTAGTTGTGGTTTGTGTAGACTAGATATAGATGGTTACCTATGTTCTTTTAAATTATCTTGACAGATCCTCAGGCCCTTTTCTAGTTAGGTTCCTAATATAAAATGACAAGTTATGCTCCCATTGACACCTTTTTAAGTCTGTTTATGAAGGCTAATCTCTGAAACTGTAAAGTAAATCTAACGCAATTCGGTTAGTTGCTTCACTTCCTCGTCCATATTCCATATACAGATTGCTATATCCAACCTGCCTTGAACCGAGTGAAAAAGACATTCAAAAACTAAACTAAACAGGGGCGCCCAAAAGTTGTGGTCGGAGGGGCACAGCCACCCTGATACAATTGATGGCCCATGTCTCTTACAACTGAGCCCTGTGTTACAAAAATAAGAACATAAAAGATTTATATAAAATGCACATCAGAAAATTAATAACATAAGCTGTAAAATAAGAAACTGAAGTACATCAGTATGTGATTCCTTAATGGAACGCTCCAGACCCCTAAACACTTCAAAATCGTTGTGCCGGTCACTAGATCCACCTTTTCAATGCGTTTGGTAATTTCCAACTAGGGCCACCGTAAATTGCCCAAATACTTTTGGTTACGTCACCGCACCACTTTTGAAAATACATCTAGATGCATTCGTTTGAGTTCCTGATATTTATTTGTCCCGTTTCATATAGACAGCTGAATTCAAATTTTCTTTTAATGCAGTTATTGGTAGTTTCATCTTTTAACATTAGAAATTTGTTTTCCATGGGGTCCTCGTGGTGTAGTAATCTACATCATGACAGTCACAGGTTTTAGCCTGACTATGGGTTCTCTGATCCCCGGGCCTCCTGCACGAGGCAGCGGAGTTGGCATAGCGCTACCCGGGATTTGGGTTAGATAAGTCAGATTATCTATCCTGCCACGTTGCTCTCCAGCGATTCCTTGTGTCCAGATCGGACGCCTGTGTGTGTTCAATCGTGGAAGTATATTTGGTGAACAGAATCATCCCATGCATGATCCGACTACAGTTTCTGTTGGATTCGTGGTGCGAAAAGAATTGGCGGCTCGGGCGACACATGGTTAGATGAACCATGTGCTCGCCCCTCGTCATATCACAGATCTGAACAATGGGTTGCGGAGCTGCTGACAAGGCAGGATTAGAGGGAATTGGGAGCGAAGAAAATTTTGGGGAAAAAATAAATCCAGCGTTAAACTGGTCAAAATTATGAATCAGTCAGAAATGTCAGAGTTGGGCTGCCTGTGTGGATGTAGCCTTCTTCTCAAACATCACAGTTGTCATGCTCTGATGACACGCGACTATATCGACAGTGACAAAACTCTACCTTAAGGTCATATGCACAAATACTGACCGACTATCCTGATATGCAGTTATCTGTGCTGAGGTATGAGCTACAAAAATTATAGTCTATTAATCGGATATTATCTACTTACCTGACCCAGAATATTTGGTTTCTTTCCATTACGGAATGGTGCACACAAAATAGCTAAGACTAGATCATGTATCCATGAATGCGTGTGTCATCTGGTATGAATGTCTTGTGTTGTCTCCTAGGTTCTGTTTGTCTTCTTTTCTTGCGTTTTTAGTTATATTTTGTAGAAAAATAACATTTGTGTGTCTCATTTATTTAAGAGGCATTAAATATCTAATTGAGCTTTAAGTCCATGGGTGAAGATTGTGGAGACATGTTAGGCTACAACGGGGAGGAAGGCTGCAGTGTAGACTGCAGAGATGCTGCAAAGCTCGTGGAACAGTCAGCATATATAGTGTAGGAGATCTAGTCCGGTGCCCAGGGAGGTAGGCAATGTGTAAAGGCCACTGAGGGTGTTGTCTCTGTTCATAGTGAAGTACCTGGGCCTTCTGGCCATGTCCAAGATCCTCAAGACTCATCCTAAGTCTGTCCAGTCCCACAAGGACCTCATCCTGCAGTGTCTGGATGACAAGGATGAGTCCATCCGGCTCCGGGCTCTAGACCTGCTCTATGGGATGGTGAGGATCACAGTCACAACACGGAGCACACCGACGCCCAGGGTCTCATTGGACAACCTGCTTGAGTTCATTGAGCCCACTATTTATTGGGACAGGAAGTATTTGCCTAATTCTTTTAGCTCTATACTCAGACTTTGAACTAAAAGAACTAGTTGTACTTCAGGCAATCAGCTTATAAAAGCTATAAAATATGTATTTTTTTAAATTGTATTTCCTACACAATGCAGGGTTTTGATCCACACAAGCAATACTGCTTTTGTACAGCTTCGGTAAGCTGGTGACTGAAAGAGAAAGTAGTTCCCTTCTCACTGTGTGAAATTCTACAAACATCACCTTTAAGGGTATTTTGGTATATTCTGGTTTCACAATTTAGAAATGATAACACTTTATATATGTTTTGTCCTGTTTAAATAAATAAATAGAACCATGCTCCGAGGGAGTTTGAAGGGCACATCTCGGTTAAGCCACTGCCTCAGTTCTCTGCATCATTGTGTGTCCTGGCAGGTGTCCAAGAAGAACCTGATGGAGATCGTGAAGAAGCTGATGCTGCATGTGGACAAGGCAGAGGGCACTACTTACCGAGACGAGCTGCTCACCAAGATCATCGACATCTGCAGCCAGAGCAACTACCAGTACATCACCAACTTTGAATGGTCAGTTCACCTGGCTGCCAGGGCCTGAATCCTGCGGCTCCGATGCCTTTACATTACCCCAGTCCTGACAGGTCATAGTACTGCTTCTTATTTGATTTCTGCCTGCCAAGTTATTACACATCTGGTGTCCCTGGTTTAAGTGAGTCTCTGATTGGAAGGAGTAAAACCTACATGTTTCTGGACCTGTGGGACTGTTTCATAGCTCTGGTGAGCGTGTGGTTCACATCTGTTGGTGTCTCTCAGGTACATCAGTATCCTGGTGGAGCTGACCCGTCTGGAGGGCACCCGGCACGGCCACCTCATCGCCTCCCAGATGCTGGACGTGGCCATTCGGGTCAAGGCTATCCGTGCTTTCGCTGTTGCACAGATGGCCACTTTGCTGGACAATGCCCACCTGCTAACGGGCAACACGCAGCGCAACGGCATTTGTGAGGTTCTGTATGCTGCCGCTTGGATCTGTGGAGAGTTCTCAGAGTACGTATCCAATCCTCCTCGACCACAGCACGCATGCGCTTAACGAGCTAGACCCAGGTCAGCCTTGCCTCTGTGAGGTCCTCACCATTCAGCGTCCTCCTGCTTCCCCCCAGACACCTGGAGGACCCCACAGTCACACTGGAAGCCATGCTGCGCCCCAAGGTGGCTACGCTGCCGGGACACATCCAGGCCGTGTACGTGCAAAATGCCGCCAAGCTGTTTGCCACGGTGCTGCGTGGCCAGGAGGGGGCGCCGGCTGACAAGAATGTGGCCCAGGAGACCAGCCAGCTGCTCATTGACAGGCTGCCTCTGTTTGTGCAGAGCGCCAACCTGGAGGTGCAGGAGAGGGTGAGTCACAGCCTCAGTTAAACCGTCCGCAACAATGTTTTATTCTGCCCCATTTTAGTCCAGATGTGTAGTGTAGTTTTTATATTATATGCACAATCTAAGTAGAACCATTGTATTACCACATTTAGCTTGAAACACGATGGTTTCAATCAAGCCAGAGCTATACGGTGACGTCTAATGAGGTTCCAGGGCGGGTCCAACCTCTAAACACAGTAGAACAAGAGAGAAAATACGAACCTAGACCCTTAGAGAAATAAAGAAATTACCAAGCGGCAAAACGTTTTAGATCGACAGCGCCTATATTCACATGCTTTAGAACCCAGAAGCCTAAATAGCCAGAAATATCGCCTACAATTGCGGAAGACATCTTTAAACTCTGGCCCTTTACAATGTGGGTGGGGGGGTTGCTCTTTTGTTGCTTTCATGGTTTTGAGTGTGACTGTATTTAGCTACAACTTAGTGAAAATCAATAGCACACCTGAGAGGAGCTGAGGTGCTTGAAACAAACAGGAATAACTAGAGAATAAAGGACGTCTCCACACAGTCTGGATCAATGCAAACCTTCTGATGGTCGTATTTAAAATTAACAGCGGTTTTGTTTACAACACACAAGCTTTTGGCAAACAAAGACTCACACAGTGGCTCACATTAAATGAACGGCAGCTTATAGCATGTTACAAAGTCAGGCATCTTCCAGTATTCATGTCTCTTCACCCCGGTCCCTTCCATCGTCAGGCCTCGTGCATCCTGCAGCTGGTGAAGTACATTCAGAAGCTGCAGCTGAAGGATGTGGAGGTAGCTGAGGAGGTGACTGCTCTGTTTGCTGGGGAGCTTAACCCAGTAGCCCCCAAGGCACAGAAGAAAGTGCCAGTTCCTGAAGGGTCAGTATGTCTGCTGCCCTCTACTGTTCACTGAGAGATATGACACCTACGCTGTTATTAGGACTGCTTTAAAAACAAAAGCACTGTCTTGACCTGTTTACTATCTCTTATTTTATTTTTTATTTCAACTAGCATTTTGTGTACAGGTCCATCCAGTCTGTTTTGCCTTACTGATTTGCAGTATTAAACCATGATTACTGGACCGTTCGGTTTGTGAGTGTTTTCTTGGGTGTGTTGTCCCCAGTCTGGACCTGGATGCATGGATCAATGAACCTCCGTCTGAGAGCGAGTCTGAGGATGAGGGGAGGACACGCAGGGGCAAGGCTGTGTTTGCCAAGGAGGACTCCAAGCACACCAAGCCACGTTACACTGAAGTGGACGAGAAGGAACTGGCTAAGGTGGGAATGTAATAACCGCTGCTCTATACATGCTCATACAAATGCCTAGGTCATTTCAACAGATTTGGGGTTAAATGTGACAGTAAAAAATCAATACACTGGTGTGACCACACAGCCATAATAGACACAGTATTGTTTTGATGTGACTCACTGAGACCTTGTTCCATCCCCAAGAGGAGAGAAGTCAGGAAGGCGGAGCAAGCCAGCAACCCCTTCTACATCAAGGCATCTGCGTCCTCTCAGAAGGTACACACAGGATCATTTGTGTTTCACTGATTTGATTATTACACAGTGCGGTTCCCCATGCACTTACATCTTTAAGGTAAAGCCATGATTGGTCTGAGTGGCGGAGCGGGCTTAGTATCTGCGTTGCTGGACAAGCTTTGTTATGATAGTCAGTGGTTTGAGCCTGACTATTGGTTTTCTGGCTTTGCCTGAAACCTCCAGCACAGTGCAGCGCAAATTGGCATAGCGCTGCCCAGGATTTGGGATAGATAAGTCGAAGCATCTGTCTTGCCACGTCGCTCTCCAGCAGCTCCTTGTGTGCAAATCGGGCGCCTGTAAATTAATTCACGGAGGTGTAGTTGGTGAGTGTAATCATCCCATAAATGATCTGATTATGATCTGATTATGTGAAAAGAATCGTCCAGCTCGCCGACATGTGGTTGGATGAAACGTGTGCACCCCCACCATCCCACATCTGTCCAAGGAGTTGCGGAGCTGCCAATAAGGCTGGGTTAGTGGATATCAAACACAACCAATTGGGAGGGGAGAAACAAAATGTGTCCTTTTAGAATGATCTACAAAATATAAAAACCAATTTAAATGCATAAAAGAAAAGGCACTAGCATATTCTATATTGCTTCAATACAGTAAATTAATTATGAATACATGTCTTATTAATATAGGTTAATTACTAAAGGGACATTTAAATCTGAGATTAATCATTTTTAGATGATTGACAAATTGTGCTAATCTGTATGCTAATTGGATGTCCTAATACTTTTAGTCGGCCACTTTTAGATCATTTGTCCAACAGATGGCAGTTTCATCTATTGAGAGGTGTAAAACATTGCTTTCGTAACACCTGACCTATGCCACAATATTTCATTTAAATTTTTCATTTTCTAATCTGTTTGAAAAACTTTTGGGATTATTAATTAAATAATCCAAGCATTAGTTAAATGATTTACATGGAAATTTTAGTCAATTTAGAGATGCTCTTATCCAGAGTGTCTTACATGAAGTACAGGGGCATTCTTCCTGGAGCAACTTAGCGTGAAGTGCCTTGCCCAAAGACAGAACAACATTTGGCATAACATGGAATCTAACCATCAACCTTCCGACTATTAGTCCAACTCCCTAACCACTGAGTCATCTGACCCCCAATCATCTCTCATAGATGCTTCTTCAATAATTAAACCAAACATAATACAACATTACTTGATACTTGAATTAGAGTCTGTTGTCAATAAAATAATTTACACTTGGGAAGTTTTGTAATTGTAAACAAGTAGGGTCTTAGCTCACAACACAAAGTCATGGAATATCAGCAGTGGAACATCAACAATTATAACTCTGCAGTGTATTGTTTTACCACAGTATTTTGGTATGAGAACATTTGCTGTAGATATATGATGGTATTAGTATATCATTCATATTTTAATCTTAATGTTCACATTGAATCAATAATTAGTACAACCATGCAGTGTATATAAAAGGAAAATATTTTAACTTTTTATTTCCCCTATATTTAACCAGGTTAATTGATTCTCATTTGCATTCGCGACCTGGCCAAGACAAGGTGCAAGGCGACATTAGGTTAGACATAAAAAACAAAGATTCAGTTATACAGTTACACAAACAAACAGAATTAGGTTAGATAAATACTGTACATTCAAGATTAAGGGTCCATCACATGCCTGCGTAATAGGTTCTGTATTTTCTGTATTGTGTGTGTGTGTGATATTACAGTACATCATATTCCGGTGCTATAGTTCCTGTGTGTTCTGTATTTTTTTGGTGATATTCCCCCCCCCCATTTTTCTCCCCTCACAATTCCCTCTAATCCTGCGTTGTCGGCAGCTCTGCAACTCCCTGGATGGATCTGTGGGATGGCAAAGGGTGCTCACGTGGTTCATCCAACCACATGTCATCCTAGCCACCAATTATTTATTCCCACTGCAAGTCCAACACAGAAGCCTTTAGTTGGGTCATACACAGGGTGATTACCAACCATTCTTCCGCGATTAAACCCACAGACGCCCGATCTGGACACAAGGAGTTGCTGGAGAGCAATGTGGCAGGGTAGATAATCTGACTTATCTAACCAAAATCCCTGGCAGCGCTATGCCAATTTGCTCTGGCTTGTTCAGGAGGCCCGAGGAAAGTCAGAACCCATAGTCAGGCTCAAACCTGTGACCATCATGATGTAGACTGTCATGCAATGCAGTTCTATGTTCTGTGATATACCATCAGCTGGCTGTGCTATAGGTCCTGTATTTTCCATTTTCTATGTGATATACCATGACATGTCTGTGCTATAGGTCCTGTGTAACACTGGTCTGTGTGCAGGTGTACCAAGATGGGGTTGGTGTGGAGCATATTCCAGTGGTGCAGATCGACCTCAGTGTGCCACTCAAAGTCCCAGGTCAGACACCATTGAGCTCCAGTTTAGAAACGTCTCATTTCAATGAGCAGTGTCAAACGGTAGTCCTGCATACAGGAATCCAAACCTAACCAATCCCCCTGTCTGTGCTCTCTGTCATGACCAATCCCTACAACTGAACCCATCTCCTCTGTCTTAACCAATCCCTACAACTGAACCCATCTCCTCTGTCTTAACTAAACCCTTCTACTGAACCCAACTCCTCTGTCTTAACTAAACCCTTCTACTGAACCCAACTCCACTGTCTTAATTAAACCCTTCTACTGATCCCATCTCCTCTGTCTTAACTAAACCCTTCTACTGAACCCATCTCCTCTGTCTTAACCAAACCCTTCTACTGAACCCAACTCCACTGTCTTAATTAAACCCTTCTCCCGAACCCATCTCCTCTCAAAACCAAACCCGCTCCTTTCATTTTCTTTTTCTGCCTCCTTTCTATCTGGTTTAGGGATGCCCATGTCAGACCAGTATGTTAAGCTGGAGGAGGAGCGCCGGCAGAAAGACAAAGCAGACAAGAAGAAGGAGAAGAAGAAGAAGCGCAGGGAGAAGGGCGAAAAGGGCCGGAGGAGGAGAGGTGACTCTGGCCCCGAGAGTGAGGAGGACATCACCCCTGCCCACATGGTGGACATCATCACAGAGGAGATGCCAGAGGTTCGAGCCTCCCTGCTTCCCAAAACCTCGGAGAATGACCACACATCAACAAGCCTTATTACTGTACTGAGTTTGCATATTGAATTCTCATGTTATTTACACTCAGTCATTACCCACCTTCCTCCCATCGCAGAACGCCTTACCCAGTGATGACGACGACAAAGACCCCAATGACCCCCACAAAGCCCTGGACATCGACCTGGACAAGTGGGTTCACTCATTACTGACACGTCTGTATGAGCTACACATATCCACTCACTGAGTATATGAAAGAATAGTCTTAATAACCTGGCTGTGATGGGGTTCCACCTGTTCCTGGCTCCATGGATCAGAGGTTCTAAGTTCTCCTGTTCTAGTTGTCCTCCACCTCTCACACTCCCTCTCGCTGTTCTCTCCGTGTCCCTCATTCTCACCCACACCTCTCTCCCCCCTTGGCAGTTTGCAGGCCGCATCTCGCAGGTGAGTACAGCCTCAGGCAGGAGAATTTCTGCCCGGGCCTGGATACTAGACTGCTCTGCTGCTCCCACCTCTACATGCTCGCTTGCCCTCCTGATAACATATCTTCCCTCAGTTTTTCCACTGCCTTGGTTTGGGCATGACGTGATTTTGCCGTTTGAAGTTCAATCCCCTTTTTCAACATATATTTTCTCCCGCTAACCTTTACATTTGAAACTGAATGCAATTTCACGTAGTATCACAGAATATCAGCATTCCCCTAAACTCTTACTGTTCCCTGAGTGTGGCAGGAGCTGAAGAAAAGCCACTTCTTTGTCACTTAACTAAACCAGTTGATGTGGTGGTTTCTTCAGTGGAATTGCTGATTTTCTCAAATCATGACTCAATTGCCAGTTCTGCTTCCCAACATCTGTGCTGTTCTTTTTTTTGTTTTTATCAAATTCCTAAATGACATCTTTGCCCAAAATATCGATCAGATATCTGTCAGATTAGGTTTAGGTTAAAAGGAGACAGGATGCCTGTGTAGAAGACTGCAACGCACACAGAGGTGCTGGTTAGTGCAGAGTCTCCGTACACGCTCATGGCCGTGGCTTGACCTGTTTCCCCGCTCAGGCCCCTGGCAGACAGCGAGAAGAAGCTGCCGGTTAGGACACACCGTCCCGCTGAGGTCCTCAAGAGCCCCGTGGATGACGCAGAGGGGGTGGAGGTTGTTCCCGAGCCCAAGAAGAAGAGCGTTAAAGATAAGAAGGAGAAGAAGGACAAGGAACGGAAGGTAAGGCCCTTTATGTTAATGTTTTATGTATTCAGGGTTTCCGCGGGGTCTTAAAAAGTCTTAAAAAGTCTTAAAAAGTCTTAAAAAGTCTTAAAAAGTCTTAAAAAGTCTTAAAAAGACTGAAATTCTGAACGTCAAATTTAAGGCCTTAAAACGTCTTAAATATTGCCAGATTTTCATCCGAGGTCTTAAATTTCATTTAGTCAGGTCTTTAAAAATGGTTTTACCCATGTTCATTTCCAGAAACGCTGGCCGCAGAAAGAGAATATCTAGTCGTAGCCTACAAAGCGGATTCATGAATATTGTCAATGTTAATCAGGAACAAAAGTACATTTTGCGTTGCACACTGACATTTTTTAAGGTGCAACAGTAACAAAACCAGCAGAAAGCTGCCCTCAGAATGTTGATTTGGTGTGTTGGAGTTTTTTCTGGAGATATTGATGTTGGTACGTAAGCGGTGATAAAACTACAAATCCTGTGATAAATGCAATACCTGCCCGCGAAATACATCTGCATCTCCTTAGAGTTTGTTAAAGTTCGGCAAAGCCTACGTGTGGGAAATGGGAAAGTGTACTTTTAACGAGACATGTCTAGAGCACAGCGATTTCCGTTGTGGTTACAATTGCGGTACACAGCTCCAGGTACGAAGCTGGAGTCGCACGCCAGAGCGGAGAAACACAAGCTAGCCACAAAATGCCTTCAGCAGTCTCGACCAATTAGCCAGTTTTGTGCCTCAACCCTGCCGTCGTCCTCACTCACTCACTCACTCACTCACTCACTCACTCACTCACTCACTCACTCACTCACTCACTCACTCACTCACTCACTCACTCACTCACTCACTCACATCAGATAATCCATATTAGATATACTCTAATTATCCTTATGCGCACGTAAAAATGCTGCAGGAGAAAAGGGAAATAAGATACATTTAGAAGTGTTCCCTTAAATAAATAACTTATTTGCAAATATGATTAAAAGACATTGCTTTCTAATCAAATCCAAACATTCAAATGATGTATTGCGCTGGTGAGACAACGCATTCCAACGCAAGAGACTGCGCAACTCTCGCTACCGACATCCAAAAACAGGTCAGTGCGCAGCGAAGTAAGAATATTGAGTTTCTTCTTCACTAACATGATACACGGTCAACATCAACCCTTCATCCAAGAGTTGCAAAATATAGCAGAGAACGGGAACCAACCCCAGAGGTAGTCACAGTATACTGGCTAACTACTCAAGCCATCGTATAAGTTAACATTAGAACCAACCCCAGAGGTATTCACAGTATACTGGCTAACTACTCAAGCCATCGTATAAGTTAACATTAGCCTATTAAGGCAAAACCAATCTTCCTGCCTACTATTGGTAGTCTGCCAAATAGTCCTATTTTTTTCAAAGTATTGTTTATTGATGATTCTCTGTTTGCCCTCACAAAAACTCAATAATTATTAGTAATGAATGTAATTGATATTACATGAATATGCTATTCAAACAGATTCAGAGCATTGGTGAAAAATCATATAGCTTGCTATCCCTTTTGTTAACTTTAGCAGATGATAAATCTATTATGTCTAATTCTATAAAGGTTATCACTCATCAACATATTGGGAAATTGTAATAATACCACATCGGATAGGCTGTAGTACTAAATGTTATAGTAATGTTATTTTATTTCTCAACATTTGTATTAATTTGCTGCTGGGTCTTTTTAGGGCTAGTGTAGATGTGCACAGTTCTGCAGAAAACCACTTTCTGTCTCGTAGCCTACTTATGCACTATCCTTTATAAACCAGAGTTTTTGCAACAATTTTGTTAAAGTTTATATTATTAGATAAAATATGTCCCGGGTCTTAAATATGTTTTGATTGATCACAAATAAGATTGTTTAGTAATACTACACGCTAGAATACATAATCCTCTGCCAGTGTGCATAATTAAATTATTGACCAATCAGAGGTATTTTTCATTATTTTATTGTGCCTTCACTGCGGTATTGGTCTTAAAAAGCATTAAGAGTGGCATTAAAAACGTCTTAAAAAGTTGTCAAACCTGCAGAAACCCTGGTATTTCATGACATTTGTTTGCACAGTATTTGTGTCCTTCCTGACTGTGTTTCTCTGTCATTGGAGAAGAGTAAAGAGGAGAAGAAGAAGAAGAAAAAGAAGCAGAAACACGAGGATGCAGAAGATCTGATGGGAGCTGGGTCGGAGGTGCCCATCCAATCAGAAGACACTAACGATGTGGCAGCCCCACCTCCTGCCTCCACATCCAATGAGGTATGAGATCACAGAGACGGGCGACCTCTTCACAGGAACAGGACAGGCACGATGACATCCTCTGGAGGGTGGTTTGTTGGTCTTGGCAGTTACCTACATCTGTTGAGAGATTTGACACAAATATCAGTCGACTTTTATATGTTGAGGATCTGCACGTTTCAAACATCTTTTCGATCATTTTCATTTATCAAACATTTTCATTGCTTCTTTCAAGCCCCTCCCCTCAACCTATTGCAAATGAAGATTAAATCAAGTGCCTGTAATTTTCTAAGATTGCAGTATGTGTAGTCTTAATTAAAATACTTGATTTTTTTCATGAAAAGAGCAGTGTAATCTCTGTATCCATTTTCATGAAAAGGTAGCACTAAAATGTTGAACCTCTCTACCCACAACCCCCTCCTCCCCCTTCCTGTTTTAGGCTTCGGATCTGGATTTCTGGCTCTCAAATGCTCCAGTGCCCTCTAATCCTCAGGTTGAGTTCCTCTCTCTTACGGTCACTCTGTCCTTGTAGTTCTTTGTGGTCTAACTGCACCTCCAGCATCTTCACATCTCATCCACCTGTCTAATGGATTATTTTCCTTCCATTCAGGTTTATATTTTGCTCGTCTGTCTCTGTCACCCGCACGTTTGTGCCAATATAGATTTATTTTAAAATTCTCAAAATTGCTCTCACAGATCATGTAACCCCTCTCATACTTTTGTTTGTTCTGTTCTTTGCCAGTGTTTTTCAGTGTTAAGTTTCTCTGCTTTATGTTGCTCACAGTGGCCCTCATTTATCAACTGTGCGTAGAAACCAGTGTAGATCTGAGCGCAGAAATCATCTTACGACGGGGCTCACGTGGGATTCACGAAACAGTCGTATCACTCTAATTCCAGTGTACGAATGAACGGGTGTTGATAAATCAGATGGTTGAAATCAATCGTAATTTAAGTATCACACCCACATATATTCAAGGGTTAGAGGCCTCACCCTTAGAATTTACGACATGGATAAGCGATATCCGGTAAAGAAAATAGATTTCTGTGAGATAGAAATAGAGATGCTCAGGTCTCAGGTGGAGGACAACCGTTTGGTTTTATTTGGAAGCTTAAAATCAGGCATCGATGGATCAAGGAAAAATACGGTGTTGACTGAGGTTACTGCTACAGTCATTGAAACCAATAAACGAGAACCTGAATTGTATTTCAAATAAATGCGTTATTTTTACTAAACAGTCCACATTGTACTTTTATTCAAAGATAGCACCTACTATATTTGAAGCGCAGATTAACCTGTCTCCTTCGTAGAGCCCGCAATGTTGGCTGTTGTGGCCACGGATTATCATTGAATTGCACCCCGTTCTCCAGCGCAATATTGTGGAGAACGCCGCATGCCATAATTATATTGCAGGCCTACTCTGGGGTGTCTAGCAGAGTTCTTCCCCCGCTGACCCAAGACAGAGCCACTTGCCCTTGAGCAAACCTATACATCTCTCAGGTTCACACTGTTGAACCTGCGCTCCTGCTCGTTTGCGGATTTGCAAGTGTTGTTATAAGGTACTTGGTCAGTGGACAACCTTTGCAACCTAGAGGAATCCCATCAAACCATTTTACCAAAGATCTATGTTGAACTTTTATAGTAATTGTACTCACCGATGAGATGACTCCAGCCATGCAGTGCGGCCTCCTGTAGCCTTGTTTCAACACCGTAGTTTTGAAAAAGTAAGCGTTGCGCGTCCCCCCAGGCCACTGGGCTACCATATTCAGAAAAAACATCCTGGCATCACATATGATCTAAACGTTGATTGAATGAAAGATTTTGCGATTGATAAATGTGTAATCATTCATGGATGGTAGCTACAGACACACATGAGTACAATCAATCGCCCCAATCATATTTGGAAACCCATCTCAAATCTCATAAAATTGTCACAGTTTGCTGAGCATCATCATATTGAAATTGAATATACCTAGCAGAAAGGAACTTGGTAGTTGCCAAAACTGCTGGCATACTTTGACTAATTGTTGACTCTGATATACCAGTCCTTTCCCCAATCTCCCGCTGAAAGTTCCCGGTGGTTGAAAATCCCAACGTAGAGAACACGCATTAAGGTCCTCTAACAGAGCCAGATCTACCATCGCTTCAACTTCAGGAATGCCAAAGCAGCGACTTAATAAATATTTTACCAATCACATTACAAATCAATTAACCTAATATTTACAGTCATATGCAAAATTTTAGGCACCCCTGGCAATTTCCATGATTTTCATTTATAAATAATTGGGTGTTTGGATCAGCAATTTCATTTTGATCTATCAAATAAATAACTGAAAGACAGAGTAATATTTCGGTAGTAAAATGAGGTTCATTGGATTAACAGAAAATGTCACTATATGCATCAAAACAAAATTAGACAGGTGCATAAATTTGGGCACCCTTGTCATTTTGTTGATTTGAATACCTGTAACTACCTAGCACTGATTAATTGGAACACACAATTGGTTTGGTGAGGTCATTAATCCTTGAACTTCATAGACAGGTGCATCCAATCAAGAGAAAAGGTATTTAAGTTGGCCAATCGCAAGTTGTTGTTCTCTTTGACTCTCCTCTGAAGAGTGGCAACATGGGGGCCTCGAAACAACTCTCAAATAACCTGGATTTGAAAAAAGGATTGTTCAACATTATGGTTTAGGTTAAGACTACAAAAAGCTATCACAGAGATTTAAGCTGTCAGTGTCCACTGTGAGGAACATAGTGAGGAAATGGAAGACCACAGGCATAGTTTTTGTCAAGACCAGAAGTGGCAGGCCAAGTAAAACATTGGAGAGGCAAAGGCGAAGGATGGTGAGAACGGTCAAAAACAGCCCACAGACCACCTCCAAAGACCTACATTATTATTGCTGCAGATGGTGTCACTGTGGATTGTCCAAAAAATTAAACGCACTTTGCACAAGGAGAAGCTGTAAGGGAGAGTGATGCGGAAGAAGCCTTTTCTGCACACATGCCTCAGAGTCGCTTGAGGTATGCAAACGCACATTTGGACAAGCCAGCTTCATTTTGGAAGAAGGTGCTGTGGACTGATGAAACAAAGATGGAGTTATTTGGTCATAACAAGGGGTGTTATACATGGCGGCAAAAGAACACAGTGTTCCAAGACAAACATTTGCTACCCACAGTAAAATTTGGTGGAGGCTTCATCATGCGGTGGGGCTGTGTGGCCAGTGCCAGTACTGGGAAACTTGTTAAAGTTGAGGGTTGCATGGATACCACTGAACATCAGCAGATACTTGAGAGTAATGTAGAGGAATCAGTAACACATTTGAAGTTACGCTGGGGCTGGATATTTCAACAAGACAACGACCCAAAACACTGCTCAAAATCTACTCTGGCATTTATGCAGAAGCACAAGTACAATGTAGGAGGAGTGGTCCAAAATAGCTCATCCAGAATCCAAACCCTCATTACAGGTTATAGGAAGCATCTAGAGGCTGTTATTTCTTTCAAAGGAGGCTCAACTAAATGTTGATGTGATATCTCTGTTGGGTTGCCCAAATGTATGCACCCGTCTAATTTCATTTTGATGCATATTGCACATTTTCTGGTCATCCAATAAACCTAATTTCACTACTGAAATATTACTGTGTCCTTCAGTTATTTGCTAGATCAAAATGAAATTGCTGATCCAAACACCCAATTAGCGGTATTTATAAATGAAAATCATGGAAATTGTCAGGGGTGCCTTAACCTTTGCATACGACTGTATATTTTTATTATTTGATTGAAGTAGTTGTATGCCTAAATTCAGCCCTCATGTTCTAGGCCATCTCGAAGTGAAAGGGAAAAAATGTACCACTTAATAGCAATGTGTATACAATAATTAATAATTCTGAAATGTAACTTGCAATATGGGTAGATGCAATGCACACACACTCATCAATGATCGCTGGTACAACAATTCAATGAACCAGGTGGTTATAGGCAACCATGAACCACCGCTAGTCACACTGGAGAACTTGCGCACACAAGTTCAGACCAGACATGAGATTTTATCACAGCCTACGCTCACGTTCGAATTGATAAATGCTTTGAATTGCATAGGAATCGGCATACGCCCATTCTACGCCTGTTTTAGGTCGTACGCATAAACGAGGGCCACTGTGTGTCTGTTGATTTTCACTGGGCTGGGTCACAGTTGTTTGAGGAGCCTCAGTTTTTTTGAGTCTTCCAAACACATCCTGGTGTTTACCTGTCATGCCAGGTGAAAGCCAACAGAAAACGCATCTGTTTTGATCTCAAAATAGGACCAAAAGTAAGTGTTTAAGTCTCTGTGACCACACTGTCTCAGTTCTCTGTTTTCTTTCTACTGTCAATTCTTTTTAAATGAGTCAGATCATTACACACTGTTTTCTGGCTTTGCATGTTGAGAAAATTACACTGAACTTGAGACTGTCTGCCCTCAGGAAATAGGTTATGTATTGTTCAGTTACCAAATGTGAAAATGTGACTTCTCACATCCTGTTAAGACATGTTCAGTTTTCTACCTTTGTTTTTGTTTTTTTTGTAGTATATTCAAGCACAGAAATGTGAAGGGACTGTCGAGACCATGGTCCCTGGATCAATATTAACATTTAAGAACTTCAATTTACATCTAATTGACCCCTACTACTATGTCATCTGTACTTGTCCATGCTCAGTCACTGACTGTGCAGGTTGTGTGTTGCAGGAGGAGGCGGTAGCAGCTCCCAGTGTCTCCACCCCCGAGGCAGCGTCCGTCATGGCACCCGACTCTGAGCCTGATGAGGCCAAAGACACTGAGCCAGAGGAGACTGTGAGTCACGTCTGATGGCACAACCAGTTGACAAATGTTGTTGATGTTGTCAGAGCTCATTACATTTGAACACTTTCACTACCTCTATCTGAATCCACTGCGCATCACTTCGTCCCCTGCTTGTTCCTGTTGCAGAAGACTACGAAGCACAAGAAGAAGAAACAGAAAAAAGAGAAAGAGGAGAAGAAGAAGAAGAAGAAGCATCACCACCATCATCACCATAGCGATGTGGCTGGAGATGAGTCTGTGCAGAACGGCACTGTGGAGGAGGAGGAGCCTCTTCCGGTCAGTAACCAATCACTTGCCATTTTTGTCTATTCTGTCTAGTCCCTGGCCAATAGGAGGTTCATTCATAGTTGCAACTCCTCAGCCTTCAGCTGTGGATTGACAAATGCGGTGTGTATACTCTGCATGTATAATACCATGTTTACGGTAGTGTTGTCACATTACCAACATTTTTACTTGAATGAGACCTTTTATTTAAAAAGTTTTTATTTAAATACTTGATACTGGGACAAATGAAATAAATCAAATTATTGTACCATTTTAAATATTGTCAGGAATCTTTAACATACATTTTTTACAGCTGTATAGCTAATTTACTTTAAGGTAATTGCTAAGTTTACATGGACAGTTCGTATTCAGATACTTCATTAGAAAGACATCAAATAATGACGTGGGGTACTTCTGACCGAATATCACAAAAATGTTAAGATCTATTTTGGTTGGAATGTTTTGTCAATCAAGGAAACATAGATTGCAAAAAGCATTTCTCTGTTATCTGAATTTTTTTGAAATTCTGTATGTTCCGTTTTATTATTTTGTGGTTCCACTTTTTTATCTCAAATCTCCATGTAAACCCCTTGGGCCAGTGGTCCTCACACATTGTTGGTTACTGTACCACCAGGGGTCCTAGTACCCATGTTTGGGAACCACTACCCAGGCAAACGTGGTTTACTCAACTACTACTCAACTTTTTTCACCCATCTGCAACTGAACAACTATAAGGACAAAAGTGCATTCAGAAGTCTGCACCCGAATCTAAAATATAAAAAATACTGCTGTACAGTTTGCATGTGCATTGCTAGACAGGCTACATTTTCTTTCCATATGATATGTAATTAAAAAGTAATTATTTCTTGAAATGCAGGTGAAAGGCTGTTGTTTCACAAAAATGTGCATAGGCTTTTGTCATGTTAATAGTACATGCGTCTAACAGAAAATTATAGCCAATATAAAAACTAAGAGTAGACAAAGATTTCCTCAGAAATGTAAGTAAAGTGGAACAATGTCAAACAAATGATTATAAACGTGTTTTTAGAAAGTTGTATCAAGCAGTCGTGTGGACAAAACCATAACATTCAGCAGCAGTCCCTGAGTGAAAGAGCTACCTGATGAGCAAGACAGTTACATAATTACTGCAGGCGAAGGAACATCGAAATATTATAGATATTCGTCATTGTTCACCTAGTCACATGCATTTGGATAAGTGCGTGAAAACTCTATGTAGAGTGTGAATTAACCTCCATATTTGCTGCATTTTGTATTAGTTGAAACACAGTGACAAATATTAAAATTAAGGGACTATATTTGGATTGTAGAGTGTGTGTGTGTGTGTGTGTGTGTGTGTGTGTGTGTGTGTGTGTGTGTGTGTGTGTGTGTGTGTGTGTGTGTGTTGCATAGTATACAAATGAGTGACAAGCTTGAACTGACCAGACTCTTCTCCCATTTCAGCCCATGTCCAACTATGCCCTGCTGGCTGAGAATTCATACATCAAGATGGTGAGTATGTTGGAACAGTCAGGTCCACTGAAGATCAGTAGTTATGTGTCTTCGGTGTCTAGCCACTGATATGGAAACTAGGTAGATTCAACTGAAACATGAAACTAGGTAGATTCAACTGAAACATGAAACTAGGTAGATTCAACTGAAACATGAAACTAGGTAGATTCAACTGAAACATGAAACTAGGTAGATTCAACTGAAACATGAAACTAGGTAGATTCAACTGAAACATGAAAATACTCATGCTCTATCTGGACCTCATTTTTTTCTCTTTGAAGATGAAGCAGGATGCTGATGAGGTATTTGATGATGTTCTTTGACATGCAGGCTAACAGGAGACTCTTCTATAGATGTATTCTGCTGTGTGGCTACGCTTTTTCTCAGACCGTGTCCCTTGGCTTATTTGCCCTTGAGTATATTGGAAACCATGAAGCTGTTTGAGAATCTCATAAGCCAGGGACATCGTCTTCAGCGTGACTTTATTATTCTTCACTGTCCTATCAGTGGTGTTTCCAGGTTGCTTTTGAACAATGACATGGGATCAGAGGATTACTTTGTCTCGGTTGGCTTTGGTTTTGCATGCGTGCTGATCTGCCGTGCTTCTTGTGTGAACACTGCTGGCTACACGGAGGATTAACCTCATACTCCTCTTTCAGGTGTGTGACATCCAGGGCAACCTGCAGGATGGCAGTCAGGTGGTGGTGTCCATCATCTTTGAGAATAAATGTGACAGCTTCATCAAGGCCATGGAGTTCAACGTGCTGGACTCTCTGAACTCCAAGCTTCAGCGGCCCGAAGGAGCGGGCCCACACGACGGCCTCACTGTGCCCTTCCAACTGCCGCCTGGTGAGATCACAGGGAGAGAGTAGTTCAAATGAGAAGCTAAATTAACATCCCGAAAATCAAATATCCTGTTTTCATCTAAACCCATCTTCTCATTGTGTTTTTCAGGAGTTTCAAACGAGGCACGCTTTGTGTTCTCTGTACAGAGCATCGTGATGCCTCAGAAACTAAAGGGAACTCTAACCTTTATAGTCAAGGTGAGTGAGTCTAGCTAACCAGCATGCCTCTTCCAGTTCTTTCTGTCTGTGACTGTTTTCCCAGCTCAAGGTAGGATTGACGCTTTCCTCATCATAAAGCATTTAGGTAATTTCCCGCTGCTCTGTTCTCTCACAGACTGATGATTCTTCAACTCATGAAAAACTGGACTTTAAACTGCACTTTACCTGCACCTCCTACCTGATCACCACTCCATGCTACAGGTTAGTGCAGCTAGAAGCCCTAAAGAATGCAAACAAATGAAAATTACCCTACTGCATATCAGCAGCCCTTCTCTTAGTGTGCTGCGTCTCAAACTGAGCTCTGATGTGCGTTGTTGTCCATAGTGATGCGTTTGCTAAGCTGCTGGAGTCAGGAGACTTAAAGGGGAGCTCTCTTAAGCTGGAGAAAGTCAACCAGCCCTTCCACCATCTACTGGCCAGGATCTGCTTCCACCACCACTTCTCGGGTGAGTACACTGGGACAAGATGTACAGGGCTGGCCAACGAGAGGCCCGGGTACAGGAGCGAGCATGGAGAGCAGGTGGGGGGTTACTGAAAAAAGGGTGTGGCATCTGAAAGTTGTTCAAATTGAGCATGGGAAAATTCTTTCCTTAGGTTTTCATTATCCACTTGCATAAATCAACTTATTTTAATGAGCACCGTGGATGCTTTATGGTGATGATGATTTGGTAGGGAAAAATGTGTTTTTACATGGACTGAATGGTAGTGTGAGGTAGCAAGCTGATGGCTGTGTTGTTGTTGTTGTTGTTTCTACCAGTGGTGGAGAGGATCGATTCCTGTGCCTCCATGTACAGCCGCTCAATCCAGGGTCATCACGTGTGTCTGTTGGTCAAAACTGTGAGTAGCTGTAATTGTTCTCTTTACTGTACGTACACACCGCCGCCGACTTGAGCTTCAAAAGAAGCTCTGGCCGCCCTGTCAAGGGTGCTTGTCAAAAAAGTATGGGAAAGCTTTAGACGCTTTTGTCTGCTCTGACGTGGGAGGACATTCACATCAAGCAAGGAAGGCTAGCATACGTACTTAAATTCCGATTGGTTGACTGTCATTTGCAGCTGAGGCGCGTCATAGCTCATTACCATAAAGTTGAACAAACTTTAACTTTCTGCTTGACGCTCTGGTCGCTTATCACGCCCAACACGCGACGCCGACTGATTTGCCGGTCCTTGCAGCTGAGAGAAGCCGGCTTCCATTGAAAATGAATGACTTCCTGTAACTTTGAAGCTCAAGTCGGTGGCGGTGTGTACATACAGTAAAAGTTAGGGGGCTAAAAATCCACACCCTCACACACAGCCCACAACACACTGTAAGTCCTGTTTGTAAAACCCTGTTTTGTCCTCGTCCTCCTCAGGCTGATCAGACTGTGTGCATCGACGCTAAGTGTGATGAGCCCGGGCTGCTTGGGAATGTCCTGGACGAGATCAAGATGACCTTCTCTCAGTGCTGATCACCTGTTAGTGGCCCCTGCTCAACCCCTGAGAAACACACAATCACTTGACAAACAGTTCATCTGGCGCTCCCAGTTCCATCCTATTTATTAGACCTTAGATCAAAACTTCCCCTTATGTTGTCACTTCCTCTACTTCCCTCCTTCACTCACTACAGCTTTCTCTGCCCCTCCCTAACTGATGTGCACTTCTAGTTTCACTTCCTTGTAACACCCAACCCCCCCCCCCCTGCAACTTTTAAAGTTGCACCTATTTGTTTCCTTGGTCCGTATATATGTATATAAATACATATGTTTCTCACACACATTGACATGACAGTCTGTGACAGTCATGTAATAATATCTGACAACTGGACTTTTTTTCGTTTGTTGAATTGTGTTTTTACGTTTTTGTTTGTTGCTGTTTTGGTTGATAACTGACTTTCCATATGCGCCTTTACTCCCTGATGCATCAATGTGTTCCCAACGTTGTCCTCTATAGTCCTGTAGCATGTCCCTCTGACTGGACCCATAATGTCAATATTAACTGCTCACTTCCCCCTTTCGTCCTGACCTGCCTGGTGAACACTGCTTTCTGAAGCCCTGTCCCCTTGTGTCTTGCTTCATGCTCCACTTGCGTTTCATTTTGTCTTGTGTCGCTAGGACATGAATTCCTATGAATTTGAAACGCCTGAGCCTGAAAATTCCAGAATGTATTAGAAGAGGAGAGTGCAGGCGGGTACACTGGGACCAGAGCTAAACGTAGCCACACTGGCACTCTCCCAAAATGTTTCTGCAAAAACCGAAATTTTGTTTTTGGGAACATTGTGTAGTTTGCTCTGTCTGCTGTTATAGACATGTTTAGAACTTTGTATTTTTCCAATGATTTTAATCTATGATCATGCTGTATCAGATTGAGGACGATATTCTGCTTATTGTCTTTGCATTTCTGCACCTATCTTGCCTCAGACAAGTCTACCATAGTATCTGAAGTGAGTGACAGAGTTATACCGAACTTCCATTGTTTTGCGATGGCTTTCCTTTATTCGCTTGCAGAAAATGAAGGTCAGCCACCATATAGTGCAGCCAGAGCAGCTTACCTACACTGAGATCCAAAAGTATTTGGAGAATGACACTTTGTTTTGGCTTGTACTTCATGTTTTTAGATTTGTAAGAATATAATGTTTTCTAAACACCCTGTTAATGTGTTAGAGGTTAACATCAACTCTGGAGCAAGATATAGGACCTACTTCCCTCGTCATTCATTGTACAGTATCCATAATCATTGTAGCATCCACATTGATGTACAAGTTTAGAAACATTCTGTTCTTATTCACAATACAAATTTTCCAGTTCCTCTTTTTACATTTCTGATGTACTTTTCACACATTAATACATTTGTCTAGATACTATCTCCCCACATTGGTGACACTAAAGAATGCTGCAATGTGTTATTGGTTCACTCGTATATGGATGATACACAAATGCAATCTGTCAGTCTGCAATTTAACTAAACAGTCAATTATTATTTAAAATACACAAGTTTACCTTTATTTTACCAGGCAAGTTGACAGAGAACAGATTCTCATTTACAGCAATGCCCCGTGTAGGTGGAAGAGGATGAATGAGCCAATTGAAGCCTGGGGATGATTAGGTTGCCGTGACGGTATGAGGGCCAGATTGAAAATGTGTCCAAAACACCAGAGTTAACACCCCTACACTTATGAAAAGTGCCATGGGCACTTTAGTGACCACAGAGAGTTGGAACACTCATTTAACGTCCCATTTGACAGACTGCACCTTACACAGGGAAGATGTCCTCATCACTGCCCTGTGGCATTGGGAATGATCTTAAGACCAGAGGAAGGAGTGCCCCCTACTGGCCCTCCAACACCACTTCCAAAAGAATTTGTCTCATCCAGGACTAACCAGGCCTGACCCTGCTTAGCTTTCAAAGCAAACCAGCAGTGGAATACAGGGCGCTGTGGTGGTAAAGTACAGAGAAAACAACAAATGGATGTAATTTCCAAATACGTCTGGCTCTTACTGTAGCTTTGTTTAAATGTCAGGCTCTCTGTAACCGTCTACTTTGTGTTGATCTACACCTGACAAATAGAAGACTATTTTAAACATGATATAATAATTATATTTGGAGAAAGCAATGGAACTTGGCTAATATACTTTTAGTCAGGTTTAATCAAGGTAGATTTGTTTGCTACATAACATTACGTCTTTCGTATCATCCAAATCTCTTGCACCTCTGCCTCATTGCCTTTCACTGTACACTGTCTCACCATGATATACAAACGTGAACCTATATTACTCATGTAATCTTCTGTCAGATCTGCCACATCTTGTGCATTGACAATATGAAGGACATGAATGGACACCTTTCAGCGTTTTGACTGACGTCATCTTTTCATGTAATGCTTTGAGTTACACTTTGATGTCTAGTTACTTTACTCTCAACATTTCACCCTGCTCGATTAACTCAGTGCAGTAGCAACACTACTAATCCACTAGATTTCTCTCTGTCTCCATATTAACTCTCAGATCTGTCTGGTCAGTGTAGGTGATGTTGGAACAAGGGTCAGCCATTCCATTTGCATCTTCTGCTTCAGCTTAGTGTGAGTACAGCAGGGAGGGATGTACGTCAGGGATGGTATACACAGAAATGTCCATCCTAAGAAATGCTTTGATTTGTTACAGAAGGAAATTACAAAAAAGTAATCATAAATTTAACTAATTTAACATTTGTTTGCATATATTTCATTACAATTTGTATCTTGCATGAGTAGGAATGTATAATTCTTTTTGTACCACCGAAGGACACACTCGTACCAAATGTCCTTGTCATTCCTAGGTTGTCTTTGTTTATTTTTTACAAAGTGGAAGTTGACTTCATGCTACAGTTTTGAATGGTATTGTATTTTTATCTAATATAAGTTCTGAAAATCAAATGAAATCTTAAGTGTTTTAAATTATTGACCATTGGGTGTCATGGAGCTGAGAGGAAGATGCAGAGAATGAAGAGAAGAAACTTCAGAGAAGCAGCCTACTGTGTCTTAATCATTTCTCTAGTAAATTGTTGTGGTTAACTGGCTGAGTTTGGCTTGTGACATTTAAAATATGCATTCATCACTCGTTGTTTGAAGAGCCTGTTCAGCTACTTCACTCAATTCTACAGCAGTATGTTGTAATCTGTTTAATTTTTTTAAAGAGGGGACTACATGAGCAAGACACTGTCATCTGCTATATCAACATTCACTTAAAGAACAGAAATCTACCCAAATTTAAATCATGTCTGAGCTGCTGTTGTCTCTTGGTGTTAAGGTGAAACAATAAACGCCCACATATAATTAATTCTGTGTCTTCATTCATATTTTCTCTCCGTTTTATGTTTTCTTTCCATTGTGGGTGTTTCATAACTTGACTTGTTATACCTACTGTTTGGTATTAAGCAGAATTATTTTTGTATAGACTGAACTGTTGATCTGCTGTGGGTCAGTTGGCACAGCATAGTGTTTAGCCAGAGTTTTTCATGTTTAACTACAAAAGTACCCAGACATGGTGAACTTGTACTGGTTATGACCAACATTTTATTGCAGTTTGACCTGTGATTGATTCATCACCAACTCCTACCCACTCTGGAGAATTCCTGCCCACTCTTCTTATTCACCGTTTTCTCTCTGTGTGGTCCTCCCCGGACTGGAGTGTCAAATCTGCGTTTTTGCATTGGGAGTGCTAGGTCAAGAAGCAGATGAGCCTAGCAAAGACAGCAGTATTCTTCGCAACTCACTGTGGTAAAACAAAAACCACATTCTTAGAATTGACATCAAACCACATTCTCTTGGTCACGTGCATGGAAACACCTCTGAAACCTGCATTGTTAATGGGTTTACCAACATATGAATGAATGGTGTCTGCTTTGCTATAACAGGACTTTAGCAGAGCTGGGTCCGAAAATTTCAGGTGGATTTCAGGACGTAAGTGCTGGCAAACAATGTCCTCAAAACCTATCCTGATCTCCTGTAACTAACAAGACCCTACACAGTCTCCACAAGCCATGTGTCTTTTATTCAAGACTGCCAACTCATCAAAAGGCTACCTAGCTAGTCATATTTTTCTGCATTTTGCCTTTAGTGTTTACTGTGCATTCATTGATATATAAACATGTAATATCATATTATGTAGAGAAAAAAAATTCAAATTTTATCAAATATTGTATTTTTTCCTTACACTATTAGTGTATATTCCTCATGTAAATTTGTCTTTTAATATTTATTTACATCTGATTATTGCATCTTTTTTTTCTTATTTTATACATAGACACATACACTTAACATCTAAAAGTGCCATAAAGTTGGCTTTAATCTCAACCAGAGCCTTTCTCTGATCTCACCTAATGAAATTTAACCCACTTTCTGTGTGCCAATGTATATACCATAGATGTACCCTATAGAAGCTGTAGTTTTCAGACTAACTTCAAATCCCAGAAACCTTTGCGAACACTTCAGCGTTGAGGGGCAGCTTTGTGGGACCAGCTCGAGCGACTTTAGTGGCGAAATAACGTGAAGCAGCTGTTGTACAGTAGCTATTAGCTAGCTAGTTAGAAGTGAGGCAGTCAGAATATCTCCCTGCGTTTATTTGGACTGTCGTTCATTTATTTGTTTGTGATTTCAGTTTTGCTTTGACTACTGTACAGACATTTCAGTTGCTCAAATCTGACTTGTCAACGAAGAACGAATAGCTTTGCCCACAAGGGGTTGAGCAACAACACAGCAGACTCGGCTGAGGGGCTAGCAGCAGGCTAGCTTAGGTGTGTGTTTGATCTGCGGAATATTTACGGGTCTGTATTCGGTCACATTGAAATAAAACCGAACACGGACGTAATAGCAGCCAACAACTAACCAGTTGTAGTGAAAGAAAACGAGTGGTTGTCGTTTAAGTGACTAACTAACTAGCTAGCTTTCTCAATAGGTGTAGACTGCTAACCATAGGTGTTTATTTATACAGATCGTGTCGGAATATGGCTCATGGACACCATCATGTAGCCAGTTCCCAGAAAGCTCTGATGCTAGAGATGAAAAGTCTCCAAGAGGAGCCTGTTGAAGGGTTCCAGATCACTTTAGTGGACGAGTCGGACTTGTACAACTGGGAAGTGGCAATATTTGGACCCCCAAACACACACTATGAGGGAGGTTATTTTAAGGTGAGTAGCTACAGTATTATTCCGTTATTCAGTATTTAGCTGACAAGATACAGTATTAGTAATCCAAGATTAACAAAGCGTGTTAATGTACTTTTAAAACACCAATGTTTTTTTCACCAGGCTGACGCTACCTGACCAGTCTCTCCACTGAAGTAGCTAGAACTTTTGTAAACTTACTGTAGATATAAATCGAAGGGATTTACAGTATATGTATTTTGTTATGTCGAATAAAACTGTTACACTAAACGGGAGGCCTACCTGGACTTGTCCAATAAAGGCTATGTTTGAGAAACGTTTTGAAACTTACATGTAATTCTGCCATTTTCTTTCTATACGGGTTCAACCCCAAATATGACAATATTACATTCGTATTATGAGTTCGCATCATCCAAGAACTCTTAACAGGTTCGGGAAAGTCGTGGCCACCTGCACATCTTGTCAACGTGTTGCTTAACCAGTGTGTATTCTCAGGCACATACATGCTGGAGGAGATCGTATTCTCCGGTCAACAACTTGATTTTTTTTCGTCCATAGTCCACAACCCGACTAGGTTTTTCAAAAACACCTGAAATCTATTTGATTTGGTTTTATTTTATTTAAAGTTGACTTCACCAAAATTCTTTAAAACCACCTTATTTTATATAGTAGTGGCTAAAGTTAGCTGAAGTTTTCCATGGCTGTTTATATAATTTAACCATGGGCGACGGTTTGTTTAATGAACTTCTTCCAGTGTTAGGATCAATATAACATCAACTTGTAAAAAATTACAATAATCCTCTATCTTGGCAGTAAAGTATGATGCATCAGTGAGCTGTCTCTTGGCTTGTTTTAAATTGCTTGTAAATCAACTCTGGACTACATTTTACATTTACATTGTAGTCATTTAGAGGACGCTTTTATCCAGAGCGACTTACAGTGAAAACAGGGACATCCCCCTGGAGCAACGTAGGGTAAAGTTCCTTGCTCAGGGACACAACACCAAGTGTCACAGATGGGAATTGAACTGGCGACCTTCGACATGTCTATCTCCCTGACCATCTGACGCCCTATATAATAACATCTATGATGTAGCAACCTAATATACCATTATTTTAAATTGAGAAATACATGTTCAGTTGGTATATTTTACCATGCCTATTTATTGAGGCGATTGACACATTTGGCTTTGTGTTCAGAAATGTATTTTATATAGGCTACCTAAATAGCCTATGAAAAGAAGTTAGTATCAATGAAACTGTACTTCTTGTGAAGTTGCTTTGCGCACACATCTCCTTAAAGTACAACCCCCTCAGCTTAGCTGTTGCTACATTCACATGTCCATTATTGTTTAACAAATGAAATCGGACACATTTTCTTAGTGGTTTCCTTTCTCCCTCTTCGTGTTAAGGGCCTTGTAGATGTAGGAGTAATTAAAATGGCGTATTATTTTTTATGTCCAAAAGCAGAAGTGGCATCAGGGCAATTCAGGTCATATTTAGTAAAACACACAGATTTTTCAAGTGACTGTTCTGTTGCAAGCCTTGTTGAGTTTTCATGTAAAAAAAGGATCATTTTTGTTCTCTGTTTTGCCCAGTAACAGAGGTCTTTATGGCTTAGAGGGCAGTGAGTGCAGTTGGCTACCTCTTTACTTGCCTGGCTTAGAAAGTGTTTCAGCCTGTGTGTTGTTTGGACAACTGTTAAATGATGAGAATTTGCTTTGAAAATTTGGATAGTTTAGAGCTGTAGTCACAACAAACAAGCAGCAATGTAGAGCTGGGCATTTATGTTTACTAAAATAGTAGCCTATATTGTAACAGTAACACTTCAAGGGCTATTTTTGAATTCTTAAATGTTTTGTGAATTCAGTAAATTATATAGTCTAGGCCTAATTTATTCAGATCAACTTGTCAACTCTGCTCAGCTAAATAATCACAATTATTTTGAAACTATTATAAACTGGCTAATTTGAAGTCTGAACAATAATCACCTGAAAACTGTGGTGAATAAGACGGTATACCATGGATAGGAAGTTCATATGTTTTTTTTGTGTAGATGGTCGACAGACTGTGTCCAGGGTCTCTGCATTACGTTATGCCTGAGAATAGCTCTTGTCTTAGTTATAGTGGTCATATAGCCCACCTCATTGGACTTTATTGCTTAATTGGCTTCTAGTTATTTGCGTTGAAAATGCACTCTCACACAAAGGTCAATATACATATGACTATTTCAGCTGTTAAACCTAAAATCATTCATTTTTGTATGCGCACAGGTTGCACAGGAACTTATTCCGGTTTCTATGCGAGTAGGTTGTGTGCCCAATAGAATGAAGCTGTGGTAGCCAGCAACATGTGTACATGAATCCAGTGTTTGGTCAGGAATGCATTGTGTGTCTGTGAAATGCGCAACAGGCCTGTGACTCTGTTGTCCCAGTCTCCAAACCGTTTTCATATTGTGACCAAGGCTGTCCCTTTCTACACAGGTAGACAAAACCTTTGTGACATGCTGCTTATTTATTTCGAAGAACTCTATTCATTTTTTGTGTGTCAAACTAAATTCATTTTCAATGTATTGATGATAGAGTAGCAAAGTAGCAAGGGAGAAACTAGACCTTAGGGAGAAACTAGTGTAATTAATTGCAAATAAAGCAATACTCTGTGCTCATTTCATATTTGCGATAGTCAAATAATTTGGCAGGATCCTAAACTGGCACACAACATGGGGTTTATCACTCATGGCTATATTACTATGGTATGTCCTGCTCGTTCCAGCCAGCCCATGATCTGTTGTGAAGCAGCACAGCCCTGGGTGACCCTGTCGCTGGGACAAGAACCAAGGAGCCAAGTCTCCTGCAAAAAGAATGTATTCTGGCAGGGAGGGCTGAGTGACTGCCTGGGCTGGAAGAACTCCGTCTAAGGCTCTGGGTTCAGTGGACACCTCGCTAGCAAGACCCATTGTTAATACATCATCACTCTCAATACTAGAGCTACTGAATACATACTGTATATTATCAGAGGAGTGTGGAAACGTTTTGCTGTGCTTCCATTGCCACCTTTTGGATGCCAGCACCTTTTAATCTTTGAATTGCCATAGGTTCTGGACTTCTTCTATGGGACTGCATTGCCTTCTCCTTCATTAACACAGGGACAGTCCTATTAGTTTAGCCGTCCCTGACAACCTTCTGCGGGGACAACCCTTCACTGTCATAATTAACATCACATCCCTCAAGCACTTCTCTCAAGGAGAGGAGGCTCAACACAGACCCCATTTCTGCCAACAGAGCTGACAGCTTTGAGATGTTTTGTTTGGAGCGTGAAAGCTATCTTAAAAACAGCATGTTTGGTTCCATTTGAGTGACCTACAGTACATGCAGTGCCTCAACCGTAGCGTAATCAAACATTGGACCTTAAGCTATCTGCCACGTTACACACACAGCTACACAATATTTGTGAAGAAAGCTATGACGCTAAGTATGTCAAAACAATGTGAAGAGCCTGAGGTCAGTGGGATGTTCGCTGATGAGGAACCAAGCCATCACACACTGGGGATGGTTCAGAGATGTACGCCCACACCGCCTCGAGAGATACATTTAATTTATTGTATTATTATTAAACAGGGTAAGCTTGCAGAACGACATAACTACTATAAAGAAATTTACAAAATAAACGCGATTGACAAAGAAGAAATGAAGACACATTAGTATAGACTATATTTGGCTCAAGAATTGAACACCAGTCAGGGAACTTCAAACCAGACAAACCAGACTATACATACAGTGATTATTAAGAACACTTAAGATGACGGATGCCTTAAATGATTGTCCAAGCTATTGTTTCCTCATAAACACACTGCTCCTCAAAACACTTGTTTGCTTATCCAGGAAGTAGACAAGGAATTGTGTTTGAGGACAACTTCAGACTACAAGGGCTGCTGTTTTTTTCTAATTTATGCTAAAAAAGTAATAGTGAATTCAAACAGCAGACACTAGTGAAATGCTAACAAGTGAACAGGAAGTAAAGTAATGCTAACAAGTGAACAGGAAGTAAAGTAATGCTAACAAGTGAACAGGAAGTAAAGTAATGCTAACAAGTGAACAGGAAGTAAAGTAATGCTAACAAGTGAACAGGAAGTAAAGTAATGCTAACAAGTGAACAGGAAGTAAAGTAATGCTAACAAGTGAACAGGAAGTA
>JACXGM010005261.1:15393-35751 GCA_016801145.1 Umbra pygmaea
TCCCATACCCTAAAAAACACACACATACCTCATATGACATCCCATACCCTGAGACACACACACATACCTCATATGACATCCCATACCCTGAGACACACACACATACCTCATATGACCTCCTATACCCTAAGACACACACATACCTCATATGACCTACCATACCCTAAAAGACACACACATACCTCATATGACCTCCCATACCCTGATACACACACATACCTCATATGACATCCCATACCCTGAGACACACACATACCTCATATGACATCCCATACCCTGAGACACACACATACCTTATATGACATCCCATACCCTGAGACACACACATACCTCATATGACATCCCATACCCTGAGACACACACATACCTCATATGACCTCCCATACCCTGAGACACACACATACCTCATATGACCTCCCATACCCTGAGACAAACATCGAACTCATATGCTAATTATTGACATTACATTGCTTTAACAAAAACACATTGGAAGCATGGTAGCTTATAATTAATTTCAAAGAGTTACTTGTGTGTTAATTACACATACAATAGCAATACTTCCAGATTGGATAATACAAATGGTTTAGATATGTATAGTTACGGAGGCTGTGTGTAGTGGAGCTGTATCTCACCAAGCCATTGGGCATGGTCTGCTGACCCTGGTTCAGATACATGTAGTGCTGGTTGTATCCTGTGCAGTTGTACACCCTAAGACAGGGGACCACGGAAAACAAGAAGCACCTGGAGTCTCCTGCAGTCAGTTCACACAGAGCTTCATCAGACACCATCTACACACATGCAGTGTGTATAATGCCAAGATAGATTGCAAAATTATATCTCTTTAGCAATCAGTGAGGTGATATGGGTTCAGGACAGAGTTAGTTCCATCTTTCACTATTATTAGGATCGTTATTCCCATCATGATGTATTCTCACCTTGAAACTGAGGCTTTACTTCCCAGCCAAGGGAGGCGAAGCCGCCAAACACGTGTCCTTTAGTGTCTTTGACTAGCAGCAAGGTGGGTCCACTGCTTTTACAGCTGCCGACCATCTTGGTGAAGCTCTCCCCATGCAGGTGGGTGGAGAAGAGCAGCTTCCAGGGCATGTTGTAGCCATCAGGTAACTGTGGTGTGAGGAACATCAGCACAGGCAGGTCCAGCAGACAGCGCAGCTTCTCCCACGGGGTTTCCCAGCAGGGGGGCAGGAGACTGGGAGGGAGGTGGCAGGTCAGGTCCACGTTCAGACCCTCCCCTATTAGAAGCTCCATGTACATGGTCACACTGGGGACCCTGAACAGCCAGTCTTCCAGACACGTGACATCACAGGTTCGCTGATCTGAGAGGGAAAGATAGCGTGCCCTGTCTGGTTAACGATGCAGTTACAGTGCCTTACGAAAGTATTCGGCCCCCTTGAACATTTCAAACTTTTGCCACATTTCAGGCTTCAAACATAAAGATATAAAACTGAAATTTTTTGTGAAGAAGCAACAACAAGTGGGACACAATCATGAAGTGGAACAAAAACATGTGGAAGAAGGTACTCTGGTCAGATGAAACCAAAATCGAACTTTTTGGCAACAATGCAAAACGTTATGTTTGGCGTAAAAGCAACACAGCTCAACACCCTGAACACACCATCCCCACTGTCAAACATGGTGGTGGCAGCATCATGGTTTGGGCCTGCTTCTCTTCAGCAGGGACAGGGAAAATTTATGGGAAGAGGGATGGAGCCAAATACAGGACCCTGCTGGAAGAAAACCTGATGGAGTCTGCAAAAGACCTGAGACTGGGACAGAGATTTGTCTTCCAACAAGACAATGATCCAAAACATAAAGCAAAATGTACAATGGAATGGTTCACAAATAAACATATCCAGGTGTTAGAATGGCCAAGTCAAAGTCCAGACCTGAATCCATTCAAGAATCTGTGGAAAGAACTGAAAACTGCTGTTCACAAACACTCTCCATCCAACCTCACTGAGCTCGAGCTGTTTTGCAAGGAGGAATGGGCAAACATTTCAGTCTCTCGATGTGTAAAACTGATAGAGACATACCTCAAGCGACTTACAGCTGTAATCGCAGCAAAAGGTGGCACTACAAAGTATTAACTTAGTTAATAATTTTGCACGCCCAATTTTTCAGTTTTTGATTTGATAAAAAAGTTTGAAATATCCAATAAATTTCGTTCCACTTCCTGATTGTGTCCCACTTGTTGTTGATTCTTCACCATAAATTACAGTTTCTTATCTTTATTTTTGAAGCCTGAAATGTGGCAAAAGGTCGAAAAGTTCAAGGGGGGCGAATACTTTCGCAAGGCACTGTATCTGTGTGAATGTCTACGATCGCATGTGCACGTCGTCACCATTGCTAGGCGCTCTCCCCTATAAACTATCCTTACATTCCTTCACCTGAGGGTTTAATTTCAGAGCTCATCTGCTCAGCCAGGAGCTTCACGCCAACGGACCGGTCACCCATTCGCTCTGGCTTCCAGCCCCGCAGACGTCCCTTCTGGATGATGATCTCCACCACCGCACAAACCAGGTCCTGCAAGAACTGAAATCCGAGCACTGTCAATTCAATGTTCGTCTAAGAACACGTGAGAATCAGCAGGTGATGTTATGTGTGCATACTGACCTCTATTATCTGTTCGGATGTGGCAGCTCCTGCCCCGGCTGACTGAGACATTGCCATGACGATGGGCGCCCGTTCCTCAGCCGTGCCTCGTAGGACATCAGCCAGGAAGACGAGCAGCTGCTCCCGGCTCACCCCAGCACCGTCTTGAGGAGGAGAGGCTCCAGGATCTATGCTACACATCCCGGTATAGACCCTCTTTATTATAGAGTCAGAGGCAACGTCGCCCATGCAGCACTGCAGAACAGAAGACAGGCAGGTTATATCCTGCATACTGGTACTTTTTATTACCTGCAAAGATATAGTCCACAGACCAGGGTTCACATATGTTTGAATGGCATACAAATTGTTTTAAAAAAATCCCTTTTACTTTGTACTACCTAAAATATTTGGCTTTATAGGTCAAGTAAAAGGCAAATGTTTTATTACAATTCTATGCCTTGATTCTATGATACTAATAAATTTCACATGATGCTTCCTCAGGGGCTTTAAAGATGTTTTAAAAGACGCTAACTTTTTTAACAGTCTGTACAGTACAGCGCTATTCTTTTCACTGATCAGTGTTTTTTCTTCAAACTATTTAAATCGAAAACAAAAATATCTTGGAACACAGCTCCAATCAGTAGATTCAGGAAGCTCGTTGACCAAATGCCTATAATAGGATGTTGAGTGGCATGTGTTTATATGATAGACCCAAACATATTACAGTACAGGTGGTACTGCTAATTTGAGTTATGGAGTTCATTTGTCTGGCAGTAACCTTCCTCAATATGCCTTTATCTGCACAAATCCATCCGTGCTCTGAATCAGCCACAAATCTCTTCATAGTATGATGATCACGCTTAAGATCGTGAAATATCTAATGTTTTTATACCTTGTCCAAGGCATTGCACTATTTGATGCTTTTCCGCAGCAGAGAGACACAATACCATCCATGAGTTTGATTGAAAACCAAAATATTGAATGTTAATGACACTTGATTCCAATTTGCATAATAATTTGGAACGTGGGGTACAATATGCTGGGTCATGTGCATCTCGCAACATCTCACGATGTTGCATAAATTTACCAACTAGAATCAAGTTTGCCACTTCCCCTCTGGTTTTATTTGAATTTCACCACTTCCCCCAGGCCTACAGTATATAGCCTATCATCGAGTTAGTTTATAACATTCTGAGTGTGTGTCTAATCTTAACAGGCGATGTGTTAAGGCTATTCGCAAAAACATAGGCACAGAAATACTCATACATTACCTGTACAATAATATGTTGTCTGCATGGTACTACTCTGCAATAATGTTCTGGGTTGTGCGCACGCAAATCTGTTTTAGCATTATGTAACCCTCAACTCTTTGAAATCCAACAGGAGTTGGAAATTTTACTAAACAGCTGTCCTTCAAACACCAATGTTATGGTCTCAAAATCCTCCAGAACAGGGTCTTTCGACACTGTGAGTCACCAGCAGCAAAGAATCATGGGTTAGACACACTGTTTGGTCTAAGAGAACAACAAAAAACGGATGCATGTACCAACAATGAAATCTAGGATATACAAGCATACATGGTCGAACCTGAGCAGTGCCTCTGGTGAGAAAAAAAACCTTCACATACTTCCAAATCAATATATTATTTTGAAATATCTGTTCTTTTACCTAAAAGTGATTTGAATGCTTGTTTTGATCTACAGAAAGTATTTGAACTCTGATCTGATAACCTAAAAACAATTTAATATATTATCCTCACTATTACACGTACAAAACATTATTACATATGATCACATTGCAACATTTTGTGGTGGTAAATTGTGCTGGACATTCTTGGTTTAATAAACAAAACATAATCATTTGTAACTAACCTTTAACATACTGAGTGTTAAAACCTTTCCTGCTTTTCCAGTGGCACCTACAGTGCTGCTGCCATGGAGACGATCAAAAACTCCCTCTACTTTTGTCCGATCTTCTGGGCGAAACCGGGCCAGACGTTTCTGCACCACCACACTGTCTGTGTTCCCCATGGCCCTGTGTGCAGATAAGACAACACTGATCATATAAATAATTACCCTAGTTTACCCTTTACAAACCGTACGTTTTACAACTACATTATTTTTCAAGTGTAACTATAAATGTAGTAACAGATAAAGTGATGAACAAGAAATAATGAACGACGCAAGGAGGATTTAATTTATCCAAGATAATATACAGAACTCTGTGTTTATCACACTTTTACCACAGAGGCCAAAAAATAACATAATAACATTTATTAACAACAGCTACTGTACATATTAATATGTTTATTACTGACTTGTGCTTTCTCATATTTTGGTTGCTGCAGATGCAGCCTTGTTGAGGGTACAATACCTAGCGGACCTTTGTTAACGTCTTTACCACAGTTGTGAGTAATTACCTTTTGCTCAAATATGTAGCTATATTTGTCATAATATTGTTTGTTCCAATTAACTTAATTGACCGAAAGCTTAATAATGAATGAAATTTGCATCCAACTGAAAGTGTGCTGAAATATTTTACTCATTCCAGGTTTGCATTTTGATTTTTAGCATCTTCATTGTGACCTTTGTGTATGGTTACATTGTTTCAAAATCTTTACTGCTTACTCACAGACTCTTAAGGTTGATGACGTGTAATGCTTTAAAAAAAAAATATTGGTGTAATGTACATCATGTGTAAGAGAATACCGATGAATACAGATGCAAAACTTGAAGCATTATAACAATTTTTTACAAATATTAATTAATTTTAAAGGTGCAGTCACATGATCATCCATCTGCAAAACATCAAATAGTAAAAAAATAAGCAGGTCATCAATATATGTAAGCAGGAAAAAAATAGGAAGGGCCAAAAGAGTAAAAAAAGCTGGGACTCAAACCCTCATCAGCAGTGTGCCAGTGGCATCCAATACCAGCCTATTAAAACAGAGTAGTACATCCTCCTCCCCAAACAACCTGCTGCTCCTAAACCTCATTTTGAAAGTGACTGGCTGTTAAATGTCTTGACAGAGTGAGGTCATCGTTAGACAAGAGCCGATCACTTTTTTAACAAAGTGTGATTTTGTAGGAAGTTGGCAATTTCAAAAGGTGTTCAGGTGCCTCCACCATTAATGAACCTAACTGTTCGAGCCTCTGAAGATAAGCAATTTAAGGCTAAAATAAAAAGGAAATAAAAGATTGCAATACAAGTAAGGCTGGTCTGATGACTTGTTTTCATACTGTACATTTTGAACTTCAGTAAACAAACTGAAAACGTATAATATCAACACAAATGACTGGTAAATGAAACATTTAAAGAAATGTTGTTGGGTCATTTACAGGTTAAACATAAAATACTGCAAGTTATTTTGATTTATAATTTACTGGTAATGTAGAAAATACAAATTAGTGAAATTACATTATTGAACTGACATTTTTTGTCAGATAAATGCAAGATAACAACTGTATTTTTTGGGGAAAATTTTAAAAACATACTTATCCATCAGAAATAAGCCATCATTTATAGACAACATTTTTGGAAAACTACTGAGAAATGTAGCAGACTGTCTGACATCTGGATATGCCATATATTTAATCAAAGGACTAGAAAAATAAATAATTACAAAATAATCTACAAATTGGTAAAACACCCTTCGCAGGCACTAACAACTTCCATACCGGTTTTCTGTTGACTCTTGGTCAATTGAGAAAATTGTGGTTGACCATATTCTGAGAACAAGTTAAAGGGGAACAACAGTCGTGAGAAGGACAAGCTCCTCCAAAAACACACAGTCCTTAAAATGTTCTGACATTGTCTAAAAGCTACCTCAACCTACAGCGCTCTGCACTTTTTCCATATCTGTTTACATTACAGACTTTTTCCAATAATGAGGATCAGGGGTGTTCAGACTTCCTCATTCTGTAGTCCACAATCAGCTCTTTGGTTTTCAATGAGGGAGTTGTTTACCCAGCACCACGCCGGCAGCGTATTTACCTCTTCTCTGTACGCCAACTCGTCGTTTGGTGATAAGGCCTACAACTGTAGTGTCGTCAGCGAACTTGACGATCCTGTTGGATTTTTGGGGGGCTACACAGTTGTGAGTGTACAGGAAGTACAGGAGGGGGCTGAGTACACAGCCCTGTGGTGCCCTTGTGTTGAGGATACTTGTGGATGCAAACAACTTGTGTTGTTGCCCACCATCACCACCTGGGGGCATCCAGACAGGATGTCCAGAATCCATTTGCAGATGGAATGGTGTAAGCCTATGGCCATGAGCTTTTTTATGAGTAGGGAGGGCACTATGGTGTTGAAGGCTGAGCTGTAGTCAATCAGCAGCATCCTCACGTATGTATTCCTTTTGTCCAGGTAGGTAAGAGCAGTGTGCATCACAGTGGCGATGGCATCATCTGTGGATCTGTCAGGGCTGTAGGCGAATTGAAGTGGGTTCAATATATTGGGCGGGAATAAATATGATCTTTAACTAGTCACTCAAAGCACTTCATGATGACAGAGTTGAGAGCTATGGAACATCATAGCTCTCACCTCTGCTCCATCACCTTCCCTTTCTTTTCTTTTTTTAAGCAGAGTGGAATGATAGTGGAGGGAAGAGTTGAAGATGTTGGTGAATACCTCTTCTAATTGGTCGGCACACACTCTCAGGAACCCTTTAGGCGTTGCCATTTCTCCCAGCAGCCTTGCGGGGGTTAACACGTTTAATGGACCAACATACATCCTCTTGGTGACTGACAGGGTGAGGCCCTCCCCTCCCTCCCTATCATTAAACACACCGGTAGGTGGTTCAGACTCCAGAATCTCAAAATATAAGAAAAAGGAGTATAGATCTGGTGCAAAGCACTGGTGTCCACCGTGTGTTGTTTTGTTTTTGTAGCCTGCAATTGTGTTGAATCCCTGCCACATCCTTCATGCAGCCGACCCACTGTAGTAGACCTCCACCTTTTCCCCATATTTCCGCTGCCTGTGCCGCATAATTCCGCTGCACAGTTTGTATTTGTGATGCTTTATGCTGCTCATTTCACTGGTTTCCCTGCTGTGCTTGAAGGCAGCATTCATGTTGTTAATCAGCTCACCAATACTGCTATCTATCAAAGTTATTTATTTAGGGTGTATTTTAAATGTGACTGATTGAATAACGTCTGCTGTGCATTTGTTAATAAAGCTGGTAACAGTGTCATATACACTCACATCTCCTTCTGAGGCAGTCATGTACCCCAGTCCACATGATCAAAAGAGTCCTGGAGAGTGGCCTCATATTGGCTGTTCCATTTCTTTGATGTTTTTATTATTAAAGCTGACAGAGGGCTGTTCCATTTCTGTACCATCATAATGGTCACTCCCTCTTTCTTCAAGCTTTGTTCATATGACAGCATGAATAGAATGTAATCATGGTCTGATCTCAAGCTCTAATTATGCCTCTGAGCTCTATGGAAAACATCTTCCAACCTCATGGTTTTACTTCTGCAATGCATTGTCAACTGTAAGACCTTATATAGACAGCTGTGTGCTTACCAAATCATATCCAATCATTTAATTTTAACATAGGTGAACTCCAAACAAGTTGCAGAAACATCTAAAAGATGATCAATGGAAGTAAGATGCACCAGAGCAAATTTTCCAGTCAGAGCAAATGGTCTGAATACGGTGAATGTGATATTTCTGTTTTTATTTGATTTGTCATTATGAAGTATTGTGTGTAGATTGATGAAAGATTCCAGTGAGAAAAGGACACTCAACTTGGACTGCACCAACTCCATGTAACTTTATCTATATACACTCACTGGCCACTTCCTTAGGTACACTTGTTCAACAGCTTGTTAAGGCAAATATCTAATAAGCCAATCAGGTGTCAACAAGTCAATGTATTTAGGCATGTAGACACAGTCAAGACGATCTGCTGAGGTTTAAGCCAGTGTCAGAATGGGGAAGGTGATTTAAGTGACTTTGAACGTGGCATGGTTGTTGGTGCCAGATGGGCTGGTTTGGGTATTTCGGAATGTGCTGATTTACTGGGATTTCCCCGAACAACCACCTCTACGGTTTACAGAAAATGGTCAGAAGAATATAAATTATCCAATAAGCGGCAGTTATCTGGGTGAAGATGACTTGTTGATGGTTGAGGTCAGAGGACAATGGCCAGACTGGCTCAAGTTGATAGAAAGGAAACAGTCATTCAAATAACCACTCGTTACAACCAAGGTATGCATAGGAGCATCTCTGAACACACAAGACATCAAACCTTGAAGCAGATGGCCAACAACAGCAGACGACCACACCAGGTACCACTCATGTCAGCTAAAAACAGGAAACTAAAGCTACAATTTGCAGAGGCCCACCAAAATTGGACAATAGAAGATTGGAAAAACGTTGCCTGGTCTGATGAGTCTCAATTTCTGCTGCGACATTCAGATGGTAGGGTCAGAATTTGGCATAAAACTACATAAAAACATGGATCCATCTTGCCTTGTATCAATGTTTCAGGGTGGTGGTGGTGTAAATGTGTGGGGGATATTTTCTTGGCACACTTAGTACCAACTGAGCATTGTAGTAATGCGCGGGACCGAAGCAGGCTAGTGGGTGAGGTTACAAATGGAGAAATTCAAAAGCCAATGTTTGTTGGTTTCTTTACTTCAATTGACAATTTCCTTGAGGATTCTAAATAAATAAAAATCCCTTATATGCACTTATACCATTGTTACATAAAAATAGTAATGGGTAAAATTATTGTAGCACGGCCCTGTGTGGCTCGCGAAAAATGTGGTCAGTTGAATACCGGCTTTAGTTCCAGTTGAGCATTGCTTTCTTGCATTGTTGGCAGCTCCTTGGACAGATCTGCCCCCCACAGCCACCAGATCTCAATCCAAATCTAGCAACTTTGGGATGTGGTGAAATGGGAGATTTGCATCATGGATGTGCAGCCAACTAATCTGCAGCAACTGCGTGATGCAATGTCAAAATAGACCAAAATCTTTGACCATTGTTTTTCAGCACCTTGTTGAACCTATGCCATGAAGAATTAAGGCAGTTCTGAATGCAAAAGAAGGTCTAACCTGGTCTAACAAGGTGTACCTAATGAGTGAGTGAGTGCGTGCGTACGTACATACATACGTACCTACATAGATACATACATATATATGTATATATTACACCAATCAGCCATAACATTATGACCACTTGCCAAATGGTGTATTCTCAAATTGCAGAGAAAGTTAATGCTGGTTCTGATAGAAAAGCGTCTGAACACACAGTTTATCGTAGTTTGTTGCGTGTGGGGCTGCTGTTTTGGCAGCAAAAGGGGGACCTACACATTATTTGGCAGGTAGTCATAATTTTATCAGTGTGTGTACATACACACATTTCATGACATGGCCAAATGTATTGGTACCTTTCTGCTTAAAAAAAACTGACAATTTTCTGTGAGCTAAGTGAGCATAATTATGTATGAAGATGACTTCACACCACGTCAGCACACAAATTCAGTTTACTGAGACTCTAATAAAGACATGTAGTCACTATCAGAACGGGTGACTAAAGACCAACTGGTCCTAACTACATCTAAATCTAAGAGCATTGTATTTGATTTAGCAAGTTATGCGGATGGAATGCAGGTTAAGGAGACTATACTCCTAGGATTAACACGGACAGGCTGCTGTAGTTGTAGCGACAAATGTGCTACGATGGAAGAAACTCTTCAGTGGTTGTCCCATCTTGACTACAGTACATAATTTAAGGTCCCATGTGACCTCAGCTGTAAATGCAGAGATAGCAGTAAATTGCAATTGCAATTTTTGTTTAGAGAAATGTACTGCTTCCTTTTCAGACAAAAAAAACGTAATGAAAAATTTCAATCATCAACATAATCAAGTAAAAGTTTAGATACACACATACATAAAGGCATGCAACCAGGTGTCACAGGGTTTTACAAAGACAAGCAACTCCTTTCCATTATCCTTAATCAAGCACATCACACAGGATAATGACCTTTGAAAAATGATGAAGCATCTTATGGAGAACTCTGAAAACACTCAAAATCTACACATTGTGTATGACTTTTGTATTTAAAATCAGATTGTTCTTGCCTGGAAAAGTAGAGGTTGCTTAGTTTGATACAAACTAATGAAAAACAATTGAGATTCCAATAAACTGGGGCAATTGAAATCACAAAGGGCCCAAAGGGCATGCAGATATGTTTTAATGTTGTGGAAGAGAGGATTGCCCCCAACCTCTCACCCACTGTCCCAATTCACTACAATGACCTTAGAAAAGTAGAAATGTGACTTCCGAGTGAAGGTGTTATAAAGTCTATTTAACTATGGTATTTTCCTTGATAACCAAATAAAATTGTCGTATTTAACTGTAACCCATTTATTATCAGTTGACGTATCTAAAGCAAACTATCAACTTATAATAATGTAATATACTAAACTTCTAAAGTTGATTGTTTAATTTGTGCTGCGTTCAAGCAAAATAATGCGGGCTATAAAATTATGTTTACGCCCAACAGAAACGAGTACATCGCTAATACCGCTCTCCACTCATTTAATATTTATCAAACGACTTGACAATTTGTGCTATAAACATGAAATACATATCTAGCTAACCTTATTGAAAGAAAATTCAGTCATCCCAGGAAGGCACGATGTAAACACAAAACACACTTCCTGTATAAATAACGACACGACGGTGAATACCAATGAAAATACCGGATAATATACATTCTCGAGTTGTATTGGCTGGTAAAATGATCAAATAATATAATTGGTCTACAACATAAGGGGCTCCGCCCATCGGGAATTAGGGGTACATTCAAGGGAAGTTTGTGAAAATGATAGCTGTCAACAACGGATCTTATGACAATGTTTGTTTATAGAAAAGTCACATGTATCCCTACTGAATAACTATTTTGATATTATTTTGAGTTTCGAAATTAATGGCATTTTCATTCATGAAAAAAAATATATAAATACTAATAATATATACATTACTAACAGAATGTATCTGTTCAATCAGGCGCTGCAAATCCACTTTTTTACCAGAAGAGTGCGCAAAGGAGCAATTAAAAACAAAACCACTATACTAAACTGCAGCTCATTTTAAAACCGTAAGCGATGAAAAACGCCTTTTAAGGGCATGATATTTACCGTGTGAGTGAGCTGGGTGTGTTTCGAGTAGGATGCAGTGACTGCTTTGTTCTGGGCTCATTTGTAAAGGTAAAGTCCCCAGGTGTCTCATTTACCTGTCTAAAAAAGGGACCTTATTCTCACACGGGCCAATAACAAATGTAACTGCATTTTAGATTATATTGCAGGCAACAGTTATATCTGTGACAATTTATATCTGTAATTGATTTCTCAATGACTGACACAATGCACTGTTATTAGCTATTTTCAGTGTGTAGGTCTACATTTGATGTGTGTGAAAAGGTTAATGCTTTGTACCTATGCAGTAGGTTAAACTGGAGGCAATATGATAGCTCACAATAGCCTCAATCTTGACCTATTGATAAAAAAAGAAAAGAACACACACACAGGTCTTTTTTGTGCAGCATCACATAGGTCTAAACTAGCCTAGGACTGAGACACAAAAGGAAGTAGTAATTATATTTTAATGGGTTAATGATATGTATTGTGCTTAAAAGAGAAGGTTTGCTGTTCAAGACCCTGTGTTATTGCAGCTAGTCTGACTATAATTCAGTGTATTGTAATATAATTTAAACAGAAACTGATATGACATATTTACAGATTCTACAGCAGGGGTCTGAGGGCCCGAAGACTACAGGTTTTTGTTCTACCTTATTATTAAGTGCACCCGCCTGGTGTACTAGGTATAAATAAAAAAGTCCAAGATTAGAGGATTGCAATGGTAAAACAGAGTGAAACTGGCTTTGAGGGCCAAAGTTGAATAGTGCTGCCAAAGTTGAACAGGATGCCTATTGAAATTGAAATTGCATTTAGATACCCCTGTGAAGAACTAGACATCAGCTAATATGGCCATTAAAGTGAAAGTCATTTTCAGTTATCATCTAATATAAAACGTCCTGTTCTATGACAGCAATATTTTATTTTCACACACTTTTGATGCTTCTGAAACTGAGGGTCTGTAGTGAATCAGCTGTACTGGGTGTGCCATGATGACAGAATGAATATGTCATGCGGTTGCTGTTAAATCAAGCTATCGGTGTGCTTGGTTAGCAATACATTCAGGGATTCATGAGGAGCACTGAGTGTTTTACAACTAAATCCTCTACTCTCCATCATGCTGGCAGATAGTTTGTGCAGGTACAAACAAGCCAAGAATGAAACAAGTTTTCTATGAGTGCACATGTAGACCTTCCAAAGAAGTTTCTTTACGTGATTGGTATCTCTAGCCGTAACAACTCTTCCTCTGTGCTCTAAGACGGTCTGCAAGTTCAAACTTGAGGTTTTGCTCTTCTCTCATGACAGTTCTTCTTTTACTCTGCCTGCTTTCTACTCACACCCCTATATGGTAAAACACTCACTTGACTGAGTGCACAGGAAATTAATCACTTCACCCAACGCACACACTCATGCGCAAACACCATGACATACATTTTGATAACAGTATCACAAACATTTCTTGCTGGGGTGCAAAGTCACTGTGTCACTCATAATATTTGTTGAGGTGAAAAGTCATTGAATTAAATACTTATTTGTATTAACATAAAATGCTTAAAGAAAATTATATAGTCTGGCATCCCATTCGACAACACAGCATGGGGGACAGCATAATCATAAGTGGGCAGTGTTCATTCTTGCAAATTATTTTTATTTTCATTCACCATTATATACTAGATAAGCCAATTGAATACTGATTATCATTTGCATTGGTGACCTGGACAAAATAAAGCTTAACAGTGTAAAGATGACAGGACGTTTTGCATACAATACACAAAGTACTCCAAATACACAAAAGACTCTATACATTACAATGTGGGCAAAATGAAGTCAGCTTAGAGCGGTAGGTCAAGTAATGCACCATGAAGATGGAACAAATCTATCCCAAATTGGTCAGGCTTCTAGATGGCATTACCACAGTGCAAAAGGACTGCCACATTGCTATAGTAAAGGACTACCTGGTCTTTTTAACCTGCTCTGCCTACACTTGCTGCTAGCACTGAATTCTCACTCAAAGCACTGTTGCCCTGCCTCCTGTAGTTCTCTCTCAGAGTACTGTTGCCCTGCCTCCTGTAGAATTCTCCCTCAGAGCACTGTTGCCCTGCCTCCTGTAGTTCTCTCTCAGAGTACTGTTGCCCGGCCTCCTGTAGGGTTCTGTAAGACGATGTACATGTCTGAACTGCATAGTTACAGTTGTGATAAGTTGTGTTTTGACATAGGCTGGGTTGTTTCATACCTAATTGAAAAGCACTCAACGGCGCTAGTCACGCTATGGCCAGAAAAGATATGACCTTTCTTTATAACCTCGGGCTACAGAACATGTCAGACAAGTTTCAGGTCTCATTAATATGTGTTCAAACTAAAGCTGGATCAATAAATTAATGTCTATTTTACTGGGATCATTAATTCATGCAGTGGAGTTAAGTTATTGATTAAGTAAATAGCAAATCTAGCAAGTGGGATAAGCTGTCCATAGAGTGCTAGCATACAAGAGGGATTGAAATAAAAAGGTTTGTTATGTGGTCAATACCTGGAAGTTTATAGTTACTGAGAAGGCATGTGACATTGACGTCATTCTGAAGGGTTTCGATGAAGAAAAGCATATTTTTACCCAGATTGCTAGACTATATAACCTTCATCATTTCCTTTATTGTTTAGATTTTTCCCCCTAATTTTCTTCCCTTCCCAATTAATTCCCTCTAATCCTGCCTTTTTATTTTTGGACTGCATATGACAGGACAGACCTAGAGATGGGAGGGTTTAATCTGGGGGCCAGAACGTGACCCGAGTGGACTGACAGCCAGATGACTCACTGCAGAAGTGGGCGAGGAGCTGCATCAACTTGGACGGAGCGATCCAGTGCAGCTCAGCTCGTTAGGTCCTGACAATGGCTGCTCTGTGCCAATGCTAAAGTGGCACGCAGGAGCTTTGAGAAGTGACCCATTCACACTCACATTCTCTCTCACATTCACACAGATAAAAGGGCCCCCCTTGCTCACCCCAATGTATCCCCTCCCTAAACTTTCTCCCCTCACTAAACTTTCTCCCCTCCCCGACTAAAATAACTCCATCAGAACCCGTGAACCCCAGCAACCCCCCCTTCACTCCCCTCCCCCTTGCTCCTCAGGATATGTTAAACAATAGTGATGATCTCATGTGCACAGCCAGGCTTTGGTTCAATATCCCTTAAAGACACAATCCAGCCGTGCTAGTGTCATTTAGTTATAGTGATATTTAGAAAGATGGATTGGGAGTCTGAATCCAGGGTGGGACTTGTTCAATCATTAAGACATGGATAATGTCAACTGCTTCATTGAATAACCCAGTTCAATTACATTTGTGTGATACTGAAAATGTGCTTAAACCAAGTCGATCTTCTTTACATCTCTTGCTCAGTGAGACTGAGGTTTTTGGAAGTCTTTTTATTTATTTTCCTCCTGTCTAACATCCTTATTTAGTATTCCTCTGGTACGGTGTTCTTTGTAACACCCAGCATCTGATCCAGTGTATTTTATATTTTACCTAAACTTAAACATCTAGAATTTGCTTAGGTTAGCTCAGGTCCAGACTGAATCTGCTTCATTTGTCTATTGTCTATTTCACAGGTTTGGAGAACACAGAAAAGCACAGTAAAATAAATTACAGTAGAGTACACCACATATAGTACAGTAAGGTAGAACATACACCTATTTATGCTCTGCTAATGAACTAAAACTCTATCTGTAACTGTACTTTACTGTTCTGAATTAAACATCACTGTACTCTATGGTACTCTACACTTTTCATTAAAACTAAACTGTACTGTACTCTACTAAATGAAACAATACTGTGCTGTTATACTCCGCTCCTCTAAATAAGTCTTTACTGTACAATATGGTGTTCTACTGAAATCTGCCATGCTTTACTGTGCTGTTCAAACCTATAATTCGTTCAGAAATAGTCTATGTTTAAGGCGTAGTTTTCTAGAATAATACCTAGAATGTTTTGCACATATTTGTTTTCACATTTACATTTTTGTCGTTCAGCAGACGTTGGTATTCAGAAGGACTTCAATTCAATGCATTCAAATGTTAAAGCAAATAAATAGCTAATACAGCAGCAAGAAATGTATTACCTGGAAATTTGTAAAAATTGGTAAAAGAATTTGATCTGATCTTCATTTTAGTCAATATTATTTGTATTTTAATTTTACCTTTATTCAAACAGAGAATACTTTCTGAGACCAAGGTTTATTTTTCAGCTGAGCCTTGTGTACAGCAACTTAAACCAATTACATTTATGAAACACAATTACATTCAACAATGAATAAGTCATTTAAAATACATTTGAATTTGCCCATAAGAACCAAAACATCTAGCTTTAGGCTACTCTATATAGCATTCCAAAAGTGAAAGGCATGGTAGACAAAAGCATTTTCCATACACTAATTGAACATGAGGTATTTCTAAGACCAAACATTATTGTGAGCATGTTTATATAACCACAGATCTTTAAATTAAGCTAAAATAAGTTAGCTTTTCCAGAAACTATTAGCCTAGGGGTCACATACTTATTCCAACCTGCACTGTGTATGTTTAAATGGAATCATGTATAAAGTAAAATGTTGTTTTAGTGCTTTGTTTATTCTGTAGGTTTGGACACCTTTAAACATTATTATAATTTTAGTTTTACTTGGATTTAACCATGCACGTTCATTAGGAAAAAAATATTATTTATAGCAACAAATTGGGAAATGGTACATGGGGTAGATGAGCCATTAGGGTTAATTGTCTTGCTCACGAACAGAGCGACTGAGCTTTCACCTTGTGGGTTAAGGCGTTGGAACCAGGGACCCTTCAGACAGCATTTAAAGCTTTTCAAAAATGGATTTAACAATAATTACAGTGATAAAATCATTTATTGATGATGTATCTGTAGACTATACAGAATTATTGAGACAATGACCCACAAGAATGTGTATTTTCATAAATACCTTCAATGTCCATAGTGTCTGTTCAATTATATAGAACTATAGGGGGGAGTTTTGCTGAAATGCAGTTGGTTAGATTGGACCAAATGCTGTAGCTGGAAAATACCTCTTTGCCTTAAGATTTCATTTTGCACAGTAGACAGTCTTTCTGTCAAGGGTGATGATATCTGGTATCACTGGTACATTTTGCCAATGACAACAAAAGAACAACAGAAAAAGCCTCCCTCTTAGAGTGAAAGAACATTGCTGGGATAAGCTGTATCACACAGGCGTACAAACACACAAACATAGACCACGCACATGACTGCAGTGATGTGTGGGATATGAACTATGCTAGGTATGGGAGGCTTCTGGAATGCAGGAAGGAGCTGTGTGTGGCTGGCAGGAAGTTCCTACTGCATCCTAGAAGGGAACAACACTCCTAAAACAGTAACTTATTAAGAAACTCACCCTTATTATAAAACACTTACATTCCTACTCAAGCTGACATGGAAGTACTGTTTAGTTAACCCTACTAGAAGCCAAGGGAGAAAAGCTGGCTTCACCTTTGGCCTAGCGGTGGAGCTGTCAGAACACGCACACCTTAACCATTCTCTACACAGGCTAGCAGAAAACAGCCTATTTGGCTGTTAGTATGATAGTCTCAAGTTAAAGTACCTTAGAATCAGAAACCAACCTACCTGCTGATGTGACAAGGATCCAAATTAACCAAAGTCATTCATCTAATTAATATGCTCCCCTAAGACACCACATGCTGTCACACCCATCCTCCACTCATCTCCAACTGGGCTGTCACATACACTCAAAGTACATCACACACAAGATCACCCTACCATATCACCCTACCAGATCCCCCTTCCAGAACACCCTACCAGAACACCCTTCCAGATCACCCTTCCAGATCACCCTTCCAGATCACCCTTCCAGATCACCCTTCCAGATCACCCTACCAGATCACCCTTCCAGATCACCCTACCAGATCACCCTTCCAGATCACCCTTCCAGATCACCCCTCCAGATCACCCTTCCAGATCACCCTTCCAGATCACTCTTCCAGATCACTCTTCCAGATCACCCTTCCAGATCACCCTTCCAGATCACCCTTCCAGATCACCCTTCCAGATCACTCTTCCAGATCACCCTTCCAGATCACCCTTCCAGATCACCCTACCAGATCACCATAATATGTAGTCTAGATGCACATACACAATAACATTTATTATAAATAAATGCAGAGCTATAAATGCAGAGCTAGTTACAGTAATGGTGCATACAGTTGTATGCAAAACTTTAGGCACCCCTGACAATTTCCATGATTTTAATTTATAAGTAATTGTGTGTTTGGATCAGCAATTTCATTTTGATCTGTCAAATAACTGAAGAAAACAGTAATATTTTGGTAGTGAAATTAGGTTTATTGGATGAACAGAAAATGTGCAATATGCATCAAAACTAAATTAGACAGGTTCATATATTTGGGCACCCCAACAGAAATATCACATTCATATTTAGCTGAGCCCGCTTTAGCAGAAATAAAAGCCTCTAGACACTTCCTAGAGCCTGTAATGAGTGTCTGGATTCTGGATGAAGGTATTTTGGAACATTCCTCATTGCAAAACATCTCAAGCTCAGTTAGGTTTGATGGTTGCCGACCATGGACAGCCCACTTCACACCCCACAGATTTTCTATGATATTCACGTCTGGGGAATGGAATGGCCACTCCAGGACATTGTACTTGATCCTCTGCATAAATGCCAGGGTAGATTTTGAACAGTGTTTAGGGTCATTGTCTTCTTGAAATATCCAGCCCCGGCATAACTTTATTATTATTACTATATTATTCTCAAGAATCTGCTGATATTGAGTGGAATCCATGCAACCCTCAACTTTAACAAGAGTCACAGTAAAGGTACTGGCCACACAGCCCCACAGCATGATGAACCTCCACCAAATGTTACTGTGTAGCAAGTGTTTGTCTTGGAATACTGTGTTCTTTTGCCACCATGCATAATGCCCCATGTTATGACCAAATATCTCCATCTTTTGTTTCATCAATTCACAGCACCTTCTTCCAAAATGAAGCTGGCTTGTCCAAATGTGCATTTGCATACCTAGAGTGACTCTGTTTGTGGCGTGTGTGCAGAAATGGCTTCTTTTGCATCACTCTTCCGTACAGCTTCTCCTTGTGCAAAGTGCACTAAATTCTTGAACGATGCACAGTGACACCATCTGCTGCAAGATTATGTTGTAGGTCTTTGGAGGTGTTTTTGACTATTCTCACCATCCTTTGCCTTTGCCTCTCTGATATTTTACTTGGCCTGCCACTTCTGGCCTTAACAAGAACTGTGCCTGTGGTCTTCCATTTCCTCACTATGTTCCTCACAGTGGACAGTGACAGCTTAAATATCTGTGATAGCTTTTTGTAGCCTTCCCCTAATTCATAATGTTAAGCAATCTTTGTTTTCAAGTCATTTGAGAGTTGTTTTGAGGCCCCCATGTTGTCTTAAATACCTTTTCTCATGATTGATGCACCTGTCTATGAATATCAAGGTTTAATGAGGCCACCAAACCAATTGTGCATTCCAGTTAAATCAGTGCTAGGTAGTTACAGGTATTCAAATCAACAAAATGACAAGGGTTCCTAAATTTATGCACCTGTCTTATTTCGTTTTGATACATATTGAACATTTTCTGTTAATCGAATTAACCTCATTTAACTACCGAAATATGACTTGTGTCCTTCAGTTATTTGATAGACCAAAATGAAATTGCTGAGCCAAACACCCAATTATTTATAAATGAAAATCATGGAAATTGTCAGGGGTGCCTAAACTTTTGTATATGACTGTATATTTTAAGGTTTCTGGGTGGAACAACCATATAACTCATTATGTCCATCCCACTAAATCAAAGTCAAAGTCAAAGTCAAAGTTGTTTATTTATCATATGCATCGGATAACATACATCATCCTATGCAGAGAAATTTCTTTTGACATGGCACGGCGATTCTGTGCAGTGGGCTTATAAACAAGAATTTACAACAATATAAGAATTTTAAAATAGAAATGACAATAGTAATAATAATAATAAAACGCTATGTACTGAGCAGTGGTCTGGAAAATGTACAACAGTAGAAGTAGTAAATATTATAGATTTGGCATGGAAAATTGCTTTAAGGTGTATTTGAATTCTGCTACATCAGATGTAGAGAGCATAAAGTGACCCGAGAGTGTTAGTGTTAGTGCTCAACAGACGATTTGCGATCAGTGTCTGTGTTCTATGTTGAGCAGCCGAATGGCCTGTGGGAAGAAACTGTTTTTAAGTCTGGTGGTCCGTGCCTTGATGCTCCGGTAACGTCTACCAGACGGCAGTAGTGAGAAAAGATCACGGCCTGGGTGGCTGTGGTCTTTGATGATGTTCTTTGTTTTCATAAGGCATCGCTTATGGTAGATGCCTTGCACGGAGGGGAGGCAGCAGCCAATGATGCGCTCCGCTGACTTTACCACCCTCTGAAGGGCCTTACGATCGGCAGCGGAGCAGCTGCCGTACCAGGCTGTAATGCAGCCTGAGAGGATGCTCTCAATGGTGCACCTGTAGAAGTTTGTTAAAATCCTGACAGACATGCCAAA
>JACXGM010005262.1:0-20033 GCA_016801145.1 Umbra pygmaea
CACAGGAAGTAATCTGCAAATGTGTAAAAACAGTTTTGTGTTGTACACATCACCCTGTATTTTTGTGGATATGATTTTACACATCACAAATGTAAAAATACACATTTGCAGATAGTGAAATATTTGCGCATCATTGTACACATTTGTAGATTGTCTTCTGTGGGTTACAAATATTAAAGTCCAATTAATTCTTCCATAGTTGTCCCTTGCTGTTCTTCCTCGCTGTCTCCTTTTTGTTTTAAGGTCAGTCATTTTATAATGTGATCATAGCTGGAGGTGCAGGAAGCATCATACAGAAATCTAATATATGGCCATATGTGTATATAACTTATATATCCTGTATCTGCTTATATGGTGGAAACATCAAAATATACAAAAAATTTCTGTTTTTATATGTGACATACATTTCCGCATTTGATGTCCATATCTGCATATACCAATGATTTACAGAGTGTGTAAGTGATGTAATGTATAATGTCTGTCAATGTACACATGACATTATGTAAATACAGAATTTAGAAATAGTGCTACATTTATTCTTGCTTTATGCCAGTTAACAATTTGTCTACAAATTTAAACAAAAATGTATGCTTATGTGTGAGATATTGATGTTGTATACAGTACTGTATATGTGATGATAAGTAGGGGTATGACATGTATGTCAATGAAATATTTGGAAAAAACACTTTTTAAATGTATCTTATACAGAAATATAATATATGGGCATATATGTATGTATACTTATATGTCAGATATGGCATATATGGTGGAAACATCATCACATATATGTACATATATGTTGAAATATACAAAAATCAGCTTTTTTTATATATGTGACATACATTTTCTAATTTTCAAATATATGTTAATATTTTTCATACGTATGGCCATATATGGTCATATATTAGATTTCTGTATTTGAGCAGACAGACACTTGTGAAGGGTAAATTAAAACAATGTTTATTTTGCTAAACACTTCAATCAATTAAAAAGGCACTGTACTGATATAAATGCTACATATACAAACCATACACCAAACAATCAATCAAAAGTCGACCTACATTAAAATAGAAAATAAATGGAGATAGAGAGTCCTGATTGGATTCCGGTATGCTGTTGACTGTAAAAGAAAGTAATCTTTTGGAGAATAAAATGTCATGTGATGTCCGGTGAGACAGAAAATCAGACATAGAACAAGGGAGGGCTCAAAAAGGCTGAAAAACGGAACCCGTTTTGGCCCTCAGGCTGCGACCGTGACAGGTATTAATACATTGCTTGTTACTGATTGTTGCGTTTAATTACCATACATAGCTACTGGATTAGTTATCATTGCATCAAACAGAGAGCAGTTATAAGCATTTAAGAATAGCTCTTACAAATTATTAGCTCTTACAAATTATTATTAGTAAATAAGAAGCATTCTTTTTTCATATAGCAAGGATTTAATTGTCATTTTTTATTTTATTTTCCAATAAAATTTAGCCAAAATCCATCTCAAAATTGTCATTGGACTAGTGATTTGATGCCATAACCAACAAGTGTCAAGTCATATGGCATGTAGATTTTTTTTTCTACTTTTTTTTAACCAATAGAAAAGTGCCCAAAAGAACATAAAAGAACACAAAACTACCCAAAACAACACAAAATAACATACAACTACCCCAAAACAAACAATAAAGAGCAAAACATTACCCAAAAGCACATAACAATAACCAAAAACATAGAACAATACCCCCCCAAAAAACACAAAAATACCCTAAATAACACAATAACACAAATCTACCTAAAGGAATACTGAAGAACAAAAAATATACCCATAAGAACACAAATGAAACTACGGAAGCCCTAAAGCCCAAGGCAAAATAAAGTTTCCTTGTGTCCAGATCAGGCACCTGTAAATTAAATCGCGGAAGTACAGTTGGTGAACGTTCTGTGCATGATAAAGGCTTCTATGTTCACGTTCATCCAACTGCGGCCACAAATACCACAAGCCTTACCCAAACCCTTACCCTAAAATTATGATGGGGGTTCCCGTTTTGCAAACTGGATCGCCCCGGAACACAATTCCATAGCGTTGAAATTTATATTAAAACTTTCACGGTTAAGGTTAGGGCTAATGTTAGGCATGTGGTTACTAACCAAAGCAGTCTCACAGCATTTTGTGATATAGTTACAAGATTTTATTGTATTCATTCATTTACATGGTAACTTTTCATGTCTCTCAGCACGTTTCCAAGCTAATGTATTTCAACTGGAAGCATCATGATGTAGCATTTCAGTTAAAGTCATTCTTTATATATATATATATACATATAAATAGTTTTATTTATTTAACCTTTATTTAACCAGGTAAGTTGACTAAGAACAATTTCTTATTTACAGCAACAACCTGGCAGCAATTAGGGTAAAGTGTCTTGCCCAAGGACACAACAACATTTGGCTCAGTTGGGAATCAAACTGGCAACCTTCTGACTACAAGTCTGACTCCCTACCCACTGAGCCATCTGCGCCATCTGCGCCCCATTTTTAGATGGGTTGATCTAAAAATACCAAATAAATACCAAAGTGGTTAATGTTAGTGTAAGGGTTTGGGTAAGGCTTATGGTTAAGTTAATGACTGAAAGTAAAAATCATATTTTAGATGGGCTTAACAGCAATGTTTCAGAATGCTTAAGGTTAGGGTTTGGGTAAGAATTATGGTTAATGTAATGATAGAAAGTAAAAATTGCATGTCTGCATCACGCTGCAATGGAGAACAAAACACACACAAAGTGTCTGTCTGGATTTGAACTCGCAAACACAATTGGTTGATGAAATGCTACCAGGAATGCCCAATGGGCACTATATCTGCAAAAGGAAAATAGATTGAATGTTCGTTTTTACAGCACAAACCAGCACAAACCGAGCACAAAAATATGACACCGGTTTGGAGCGATTTGAACGACATGGGGTGGAGAGTGATGTACCATAACCAAAAAGATAATGTTCAATATCTCAAACACCAAAGCAGCACAAAATGTTAGATTTTGCGGCACAAATCACCACAAACGCAGCACAAACAAATGGCATAGTTTTGGAGATTATTTTGTTTTATGGGGTGCCAACTTCACACAGGTTCATTTTTGCAATGCAAGCGTTTTACTCCTTGACCTTCTAACATTACCCAAATGCACACTAAAGTACAATAATAAATATAATCGTAATGGTTTATGTTTAATTTTTACTTTGTAATAATATAGTTATCTACTTTTACCTCATTTTACTCCATAATGTATTGTTATCCAATTAACAATAAAGGACTTGCTTTCATTGCAGAAACTCCTAGTGTACTCGCACATCCAATAGGTTTCACTCAAAAAGGAAGTCTGGACAGGAATACTTATGTGACAGATGAAATGCAGTCTCTTGTATTCTATTTGTTTGACCCCTACAATTGTCTAAATTGCCAAAAAGAGTTGCTAGAGCACAAAACAATCAAGGTAGACATATTGTAATACTTAACTTCATAATTGTGTATTGGTGGCAAATTGCACTGTGCTCCGTGGCAGCTCTGAGCAAATCAAAGCATAGTGTTTTACCCCTGCATAAGGCTTTACCACTTGCTTTAGTCTTATCCCATATAGGGCCAGCTTTGTGGACACAGATTAAGACTAGTCTTGGACTAAACAATCAAGTTCAATGGAAATCTTCATTTGGGGTATTTTTGTGTTCTTTTGGGTCGTTTTGTGATCTGATGTATTTTTATGGGTACTTCTGTGTTCTTTTGGGCACTTTTGTGTTCATTTGTGTTTTTTTCGGGTTCTTTTGTGTTCTTTTGTATTGTTTTGTATTGTTTTGAGTAGTTTTGTATTGTTTTTGGTAGTTTCTTGTTATTTTGGGTAGTTTTGTGTTCTTTGGGGTATTTTTATTTTCTTTTGTGTATTTTGTGTTATTCTGGGTAGTATTTTATTTTTTTGTGTTGTTCTGGGTAGTTTTGAGTTCTTTTGTGTATCTTTTGTTTATTTTTGTGTTCTTTGTGTTGTTTTGGGAAGATTTGTGTTGTTTTGGGTTCTTTTGTGTAGTTTTGTGTTCTTTTGTTTTGTTTTGGGTAGTTTTGTGTAGTTTTTGAGATATCTTTGGTACTTTTGGGTTGTTTGGGGTGATTAGTAGGACCTGTTTTTGACATTGGAGGGAGCTAGCATTGGTTTCTTTAGGAGGGGAGCAACTCTTGCTATCTTGAAGCATGCAGGGTCACATTCATTGGTCAGGGATGAGTTGATGAGAGAGGTGATGAATGGGGGGAGGACTCCAGAGATGGTCGGCATTAGGAAGGATGGAATAGGGTCAAGTGGGCATGTTGTTGAGTGGCCGAATCTCACTAGCTGCAGGATGTCATCTTGTGAGAAAAACAGGAGTAATCAGTAAAGGCTTTGGCAAGTTTGGTGATGGAGCAAACTGTTGGTTGCGTGAAGGAGTTACAAATGTCATCAACTTTCTTCTCAAAATGGTCATCAGGAGAGCTGAAACATTACATATCAAAATATTAATTGTACATTGTGTAATATGTTGATATGAAATTGACCTATCCATGGTCAATGGAAGCCAAAATCACCAACCGATTGAGGGCTAGATTCAAACTCACACCAAAAATCAAAGTAAACAAATTAAATCCCAGGCTTGTCCAACTTTCATTACTGCAACTCATAATGTGACTCAGTAGTGTTCATGGGTCCAACGTGTCTGTATGCACTCCTGACAACGTCTGGTCATGCTCCTGATGAGATGGCAGAGAGTGTCCTCTGGGATCTCCCAGACATTGATCAGGGCATCAGTGAGCTCCTGGAGATTCTGTGGCACTACTTATCAGTGTTCAATGCACCCATACATAACATCCCAGAGGTTTTCAATTAGATTCAGGTCTGCAGAATGTGAGGGCCAGTCAATGGCATCAATGCCTTCGTCATCCAGGAACTGCCTACACACTCTGGCCACTCTGAAACCAGGCATTGTCCTGCAGCAGGAGGAACTCAGGGCCCACTGCTCCAGCGTAGGGTTTGATGATGGGTCTGAGGATTTCATCCCAGTACTTAAAAGCAGTCAGTTTACTGTTGGCTAGCACATGGAGGTCTGTGCAACCCTCTAAGGACATTCCTACCCAGTCCATCATTGACCCACCACCAAACCAATCATGCTGGATGACGTTGCAGCCATCATAGCATTCACCACAACATCTCCACACTCTTTTACATCTGCCACATATTCAGTGTGAATCCGCGCTCATCTGTGAAGAGAACAAGGCACCAATGGTGGACCTGTCAATTCTGGTGTTCTCTGGTGAATGCCAATTGAGCTGCATGGTGTTGAGCTGCAAGGTGCTGGGGTTTGAGGTCCCACAAGAGGACGTCAGGCTCTCATGCCACCCTCATGGAGTCTGTTTCTGACAGTTTGGTCAGATTCATGCACACCAGTAGCCAGCTGGAGGCCATTTTGTAGGGCTCTGGCAGTGTCCTCCTGTTCCTCCTCGCACAAAGGAGCAAATACTACTTTTGCTGCTGGATTGATGATCTTCTAATGGCCCCATCCATGTCTCTTCGTGTAATGGACTGTCTCCTTGTATCTCCTCTGAGCTCTTGAGACTATACTGGGAGACAGAGCAAACCTTCTGTAATGGCAACATATGGATGTGCATTCTTGGAGGACCTGATTTTACTCTGCAACCTGAATAGGTGGCAGGTACCACCTCATGATGCCAGGGGTGACAAGGACACAAATGCAAAACTGAAGACAAATTAATCAGGAACAATAAGGAGTGCAAACTTGTCTATGGCCCCCACTTGCAAGTGTGGCACACCCCAAGTAGGTGTCCACAAGAGATTTTATGTATATATTATACAACTGTCACAAGTAGGTGATAATACTACTGTCACTTTAAGGAGTGACACAGCAGTCAGTTGCACTCCAGTTGCTATGGGGACAGACCTCTGCTTGCTCTCAGATGCAATTTGGGAAAACTCAATAACAGCTGTAGTGTCAAATTCTCCTTTTATTTCACCTGTCTTTCAGGTCAGTAATGGGTAAACTGCCCATCTTTACTTGTTGGGGTCTCAACCTTTTTCTTAATGCCTGTTTGATAACCGATTGTAGTTTTGATTGTAATATAATAATAAAAGTGTAAATAGAAAGTTTGCCATTGATCAAGGCAGCTAGCTGAGGTAGGCTACGGTTAACATTCAGCTACCATCTTGTGAATGAGCTGTGGCGGCAAACTGGAATAAAGTCACTGTAGACGGCTAGCTGCTTTCTCGCAGTGAACTGGGTCATTCCATTGATTCCTGTAGCATAGCATTCTGAGCTCAGACACTCTGCTTTTTAGAAACGGTTATGTTGACAAGTTTAATGAGTATGATTTAGTTAAATACACACAGGGATTAGAAATTATTATTTTGCCATCTTTACCAAGTAGACATACGTTTTGATTTAACTTCTATTTGGTCATGTTAAATTAGTAAATAAGCCATGACAGTGAATGATTTTCTTCTAATGTATATTGAATGTAAATAAGGTATGAAACTATACAAATATATGTTTAATAAATTGTTGTTTTGTACATGTAGCTTTTAAGGATAAGTATTCTAAATGTCTTGATTCTCTGATTCTGTGTCTGTGGGTAATTGTGTAAATATGGCCAGTATTACTTAGCCAGCTCTATGTAGCAACAACATTAATAACAATGTAGCCATGTGAAGTACACTAAGCAGCCATGGTGGCCTTGCATAACTGATGAAAGTTAGAAAATGAATATATAGAATGTGTTATGTGATATTGTGTTATTTTGGAGAATGGAAATATGGCAATGTTTTGTAAATTAATCTGAATGAATAAAGAGATACAATTTGGGAAAACACAATAACAGCTGTTATGTCAAATTTTCCTTTCATTTCACCTGTCTTTCAGGAATTTAACATTTGTTACCCGGCCTCCTTGCTTGGGACCTGTAACATATTTTGGGGGCTCGTCCGGGATTGGTGCCATCGCTGACAGCTATCGGTGGATGCCAGTCCAGTGATCCATGAACCTGTAGACTAGACGGTGACGCGTTATCAGAGTGAGGGGTCTGTCCGAATCCAGGGAGTCTGACTAGGGCCAGAGTGAGGGAGTTTTGTCAACCTTATACTAAAAGATAAGGTTGACAAAATGAATAACAGCCATAGTCAGAGTGTGGGTCATACAGGGGGTAGTGGAGATTCTGCTGTGTCTGAGATCCCGGTGACATCTGATGCTGTATATATGAACACCCAGGGTGCCAGTATGCCCACTGCGACAACAGATTTAGCTTCTCAAACTAAAGACCTTGAAACACAGATTAGCAAATTGTTTGCTGTGTACAATGAACTTTAGCTAAAACAGAGTAGTGCTCCACCCCAACACACATGGTGGGCAATCCACCTACTGCTCATGACTGTAGCCAGTCTCGCAGCCCACATGACACACGGCAACCACACTCAAACACCTCACACACCACCAATAGCACAGGAAGCATGATTGCCCTTAATGACCTGCCCCTCCTACAAAGGAAATAGTTCAAGATACATGGTGGACAAATTGGTGACAACACTTCAGAGATCAGTTATAACAACATCACTAGACAGATTGATGAAGGCATCAGGGAGAATTACACTGAAGGTGGAATCACCCGTGCCATACTACGTGTCATAAAGCCTGGTAATTTCAAATACATGCTTATTAGTAAAGAGGACATGACTGTAGGTGAACTGAAGAGCTTCATTCAGTCATACCTAGGGGAGAAAAGCAGTACTGAGCTCTTCCAGGAACTCATGACAGCCAAACAGCACGAGCATGAAACACCGCAGCAGTTCCTGTACAGGATAATGGGGCTTAAACAGAGAGTGATATGCACATCCAAGCGGGCTGACGCAGACATTAAGTATGAGGCACTAACAGCACAGAATGTGTTCCTTCACACCATCTATCAGGGCTTAAGCGAAAAATATGATGACGTCCGTTGTGAGTTAAAACCCCTCCTCTCTGACCCTACAGTCACGGGTGAGGCACTCTTGAGGTAGGTCCCTAAAACAACAACTGAGGAGAGTGAAAGAAAGTGACGCTTTGGGCGCAGCCCTCATCCAAGAACTGCTCATGCTCAAAGTACTGAAGCCAGCAGGAGGGACGAGAGTACAGGGAAGTGTACCGCTGAACCCAAGGATGAGCAGTTTCACCAGTTAAGTGCTCAAGTACAGGCCCTGACCTAGGTAGTGAACACCCTTCAGTCCAGTGCACAGCAGCAAAGCCAGCAAACCCCGAGCTTCGGCCGCAGTATAACTGTGGCTGCCACAATAGGCTGAGCAGAGCACTGAGGACAGAGAGACCCGGGGGCTGCCCCAGTTGTATTGCTAATAGTCGTCCTGACTGCAACCACTGTTTCACTTGTGGGGAAGAGGGGCACCGTGCTGTGGGATGCCTGAAGAGGACCAAGCCATCGGGAAACGCACCTCGGTCATGGCAAGGGGACTACCTGTGATCGGCTGTAGCGTCCAGTCCCATCAAGATGCTGATGCGCCCGGTTCAGCGCAGTCTAACTACAACTGTGCCATCCCTTACCAGCCACTGACTGGTGCAAAGTTAACAACAGGGCGAGTGGCCAAGCTTATCGGAGAGAAGTGCACACTGAAATGCAAACTCAGTGGACATGCGGTAACTGCCCTGCTTAACTCGGGTGCTCAGGTCAGCATCATTAGCCTTGCCTGGAAAGAAAAGTACTTCCCTCAACAACAGCTACACCCCCTCAGTGAGCTTATGGGTGACAGAGGCCTTGACCTTACAGCTGCTAATGGTAAACCGATGCCATATGATGGCTGGGTTGAACTCGCCTTTAACCTGCATGGCAATGAAGATCCGAGACTCGCCATCCGAGTACCCTTTCTGGTCAGCCGTGTGAACCTAGCAAGACCCATATTAGGCTTCAATGTGATCCAGGAGATGATCCAGAGATGGGAGGGTGGAGCTGAAGTGGTCACCATCATTGCTCAATTGCTGCAGGAGGCCATGCAGATTAAAGAGGACACAGCTGAGGCCATTGTGAACTTTGTGCAGACCCAACAACACACCCAGGGCCAAGCACTGGTGAGAGTTGGTCGGCCTGATTTTGTCATCTACCCAGGCTGTACTGCTCACCTCAGACGCAAGGTGCCTGTTGAGTTCACCTCACCGGTAGCACTGTTTGAGGTTAGCCAGGCAGACCCAAGACTGGAGCAGCTAGACCTTGGTGATGGCCTGGTTGAGGTCCACCACACTAGTTGGCCCTATGTCGAGATCACTGTGTGCAACCACACTCAGCAAAGCATCTCGCTCAACCACTTTACAGTGCTAGGCAGTATCCAGTCAATTGACAGGGTTATATAGACAGACCAGGGGCACAGCCTTGACATTAACAGGGTCAACTCACCTGAGCCTGTTTATTTTGGGGAGAATAATAAAGGCAGAGCAGAGCCCATGTCCCAGCTGTGGCACCCTCCTGTTGATATAAGTCACTTGACAGATGAACAACAAGCAATAGTGAGAGGAATGCTGCATGAGGAGTCTGGTGCCTTTGCACAGGATGACAATGATATTGGATGTGTCCCAAGTCCCCAGATGAGATTAACACTGAAGGATGACATCCCAGTGTAGCGATCCTATGCGGCAGTCCCCAAACCCCTCTACAAGGAAGTCAAGGAGTATATCCAGGACTTGCTGGCTAAGAAGTGGATCGTAAAATCAAAATCCCCTTTTGCTGCTCCTGTCGTTTGTGTCCGCAAGGAGGATGGGACCTTGAGGCTTTGCATTGATTACCGGCTGCTAAACCAAAAGACTGTTTCAGACAGACACCCCCTGCCCCGTATTCAAGATCTTATTGACACGCTGGGTGGGTACAGCTGGTTCTCAATCCTGGATCAAGGAAAAGCCTACCATCAAGGTTTCATTGTAGAAGGGTCACGACACATGACCGCATTCATCACTCCATGGGGCTTGTATGAGTGGGTTCGCATCCCTTTCGGGCTTTCCAACGCCCCGGCAGCATTCCAGAAGAGTATGGAGGAGATGCTTAGGTCCCTGCGGGACGAATGCTACATCCTCTACTTAGATGTCCTCTGCTATGCGAAGACATTTGAAGCGCATGTGGAGGTGCTGAGACATGTTTTAAAGGCTCTCCAATGCCACAGTGTTAAGCTCAGACCTGCAAAGTGCGAGCTCTTAGAAGTCCGTAGAAGTCCGTAAGCTAAGCGGGTTCCACAGCTATTACCGGACATATATCCAAGACTTCTTGAGAATTGCTAAGCCAATGTATGAGCTCTTACAAGCAAAACGTCCTGCCACTGCTATGCCTCCACCCAGAACAAAGGGGAAAGGAGCACAGCTGGCATCCAAGACTCCTGTTCAGTGGAGGGAAGAACATCAAAGGGCCTTGGACCAGCTCATTCATGTCCTGTCAAACCCACCAGTGCTTGCCTATCCGGACTTTGACCTCCCTTTTGTCTCACACACAGACGCACCAGAAAAAGGACTTGGTGCTGTGCTGTACCAACCCCAGGGAGGGAAACTCAGAGGGATCGCATATGGGTCCAGAACACTCACGCCTTCTGAGCATAATTACCATATTCACTCAGGCAAACTTGAATTTCTGGCACTTAAGTGGGCAATATGTGAGAAATTCAGGGACTACCTCTTCTATGCACCCCACTTCACTGTGTATACAGATAACAACCCATTGACATATGTGATGAGCACTGCCAAGCTGAATGATGTCGGTCACCGGTGGGTGGGTGAGCTCGCTGACTTCAGCTTCGAGGTGAGATACTGACCTGGAAAAATAAATGTGGATGCAGACACACTGTCAAGGTTGCCGGTGGACATCAACAGCTATGTTGACTCCTGCACAGAAGAGCTGTCTAGAGACACCATTTTGGCAATGTGGGAGGGTAGTAGAGCTGCAAAGCAACAAGACGTGGCCTATGTGGCTGTCCTGAACCTCTCACAAAGCCCAGCATCTCAGTCGCCAGAACTGCTCCCTACCATAAGCCATGCTGAACTCATGAAGTCTCAGCGAGATGATCCCGCCATTAGTCAAGTCATCAGATTAAAAGAAGAAAACAATACACTGACTAGTGACATGAGGAGAGGAGTAAGTAGTACATGAGTGGAAGAGACTACAGCTAAAATATGGTCTGCTATACAGGGGAACCAGTCAGAGGAGCCAACTTGTCCTGCCTTATCAATACCGATCGGTGGTCCTTAAACACCTCCATGACGACATGGGCCACCTGGGGACAGAAACGGTTTTGGGCCTGGCGAGAGACCGCTTCTACTGGCCATACATGAAACGGGATGTTGAAGCCTATGTTACAAGGAAGTGTCCCTATATTAAGCAGAAGAAACCCATCTCCCATATCAGAGCACCTATGGAGAGCATCACAACCAGCTCACCCCTTGAACTTGTGTCTGTTTACTACCTCCATCTAGAATCCAGCAAGGGAGGCTTTGAGTATATCCTGGTTGTTATCAATCACTTCACCAGGTTTGCTCAAGCCTATGCCACCAATAAGAAGTCTGGTAAGACTGTAGCATAGAGGCTCTCTGATGACTTTATCCCACGGTTTGGCTACCCCTGGAAACTACATCATGACCAAGGGAAGGAGTTTGAAAATGATCTTTTTAAAACCCTACGGCAGCTGAGTGGAGTGGGTCACTCAAGAACCACCCCCTACCATCCACAGGGAAACCCTGTGGAAAGGTTCAACCGTACCCTGCTACAGATGCTCAGGACGCTGGAGGAGAAAGAGAGAGAAAGATGGAGAGAACATTTGCCACAAATCCTCCACGCCTATAACTGTACTAGACATGAGGCAACTGGATTTTCACCCTTCTATCTCATGTATGGTCGTCACCCACATCTGCCGGTTGATCTGATCTTTGGCTTGCTGTTTGATGAAGAAACCACCTCTCCAAGAGGCTATGTTGAGAAATGGGCCTCTCGGATGCAGGAAGCATATAGACTTGCCTCAGAGAACAATCAACAGTCCAACTCTCGGGGAAAGAGGTACTACAACCAGCATTTGAAGGGTGTTGTCCTTGATCAGGGTGACCGTGTCTTGGTGCGGAATATGAGGGAAAGAGGGGGGCCCATAAAGCTAAGGCCGTACTGGGAAGGCACAGTTCACGTTGTGAGGGAGAGGATTGCAGATGGGCCGGTGTATATTCTGAAGTGTCTTCAGAAACAGGTGGAGTTCGAGTACGAACTCTACACCGCAACCTGCTTCACTTAGTCAACGATTTACCGGTGGATCTACCCCAGTCATTACAGAGGCCACCTGTTGGAGAAAGAGGCTCACTGAGACACCTACCTATTCCATCAACAGACCAGCCACAACAGAGAACAAGAAAAAGCCCTTCACGCCGTACGGAGAGACAGAGTGAGTGGCACCCAAGCAGTGACTCCTCCGACAATGAGGATGAACCTCAATACTGGTTGAGGATACCATCAAGAATGGAGTCTCTTCACGAAGTTCAGAGAACTTACAGTCCAGTAGCCTCCCCAGAGACCCAACTTACTCAAGCAAATCCTGCCTAAAAGGGAAGACCAGTGGACTGAGGGTGTACCTCCAAGGAGAAAGAGCATGCCTGTGGGGGAAAGTAGACAGGTTGAGCACAGAGCACACCATCCAATGCTTGCAGTATATGGACAGGAAGGTGCAGTGCAGGAGAGGCCAGTATCCCCTGAAGCCGTCAGTGAACAGTTCAATGGTGAACAGTCCAGCCCGCTACAGATGCGGAGGTCCACACGTGATAGGAGGCCTGCACAGATGCTCATGTACAACTCCTTAGGACAGCCCTCTTCCCAAGCCCTAGCCAGCTGCAACATAGTAGGGGCTAATGGGCCACTCCCAGAACCACCACGGGAATTGCAGACATATACCAGTCACTTCCACACACCCCTACCGTACCCCATGCCCATTCAAAGTATACCCTATCCCCCATCCATGTAGTACACTAGACCTCTGTTGGTGTACTGATTGACTAACACACACACACACACACACATTGAAATTGTGTTACACAGACAGTCTCACTCATTCTAATGTTTAGTAGTCGATAGTAGCGAGTGTCAGGAGCCACTTTTGTTGTAGGGGAGAGTGTGGCACACCCCTAAGTAGGTGTCCACAAGACATTTTATGTATGTATTATACAACTGTCACAAGTAGGTGATAATACTACTGTCACTTTAAGGAGTGACACAGCAGTCAGTTGCGTTCCGGTTGCTATGGGGACAGACCTCTGCTTGCTCTCAGATACAATTTGGGAAAACTCAATAACAGCTGTTGTGTCAAATTCTCCTTTTATTTCACCTGTCTTTCAGGTCAGTAATGGGTAAACTGCCCATCTTTACTTGTTGGGGTCTCAACCTTTTTCTTAATGCCTGTTTGATAACCGATTGTAGTTTTGATTGTAATATAACAATAAAAGTGTAAATAGAAAGTTTGCCATTGATCGAGACAGCTAGCTGAGGTAGGCTACGGTTTACAGTCAGCTACCGTCTCGTGAATGAGCTGTGGCGGCAAACTGGAATAAAGTCACTGTAGATGGCTAGCTGCTTTCTTGCAGTGAACTGGGTCATTGGGTCATTCCAATGATTCCTGTAGCATTCTAAGCTCAGACACTCTGCTTTTTAGAAACGGTTACGTTGACAAGTTTATCCATCCATCCATCCATTTTCATCAACTTATCCGGGATCGTGTTGCGAGGGCAGCAACTCCAGCAGGGGACCCCAAGGGCCCTATATTAACGATCTGAAACGCAAGTGTCAGACGCGAAACGCAAGTTACATTGTGGGAGGGTCCCGGGCGCTGTTGCTATTTTACCGGTGGGATAAATGATTCTTGCGCCCAACACATATCTAAAATGGGTAGGTCTAAAGTAGCTTCATTAGTCATAGGTGTGGTTTGGGCGTAACGTGCAATAAACCAATCAGAACGTCATCTCACATTCCCTTTAAGAGCAGGCGCGCTTGTTCCATGGCGGATTGCAATTATAACAGCGATATTCTATGGATTTTTCTTTTTACAAAATGTAAATAAAGAAATGTCACAAGACATAGCCAACTTTCCGATGTTTTGTACTCACTCTCACTGAATCACGAGGTTATGAATGCATGGTAATATTTTTGCAATGTAGTCTAACATTAGACCGAGATTACTCTTCTGTCAAATAAGCTTTCCACTCCCGTTCTGCATTTCTGGGCATTTAAGTGGCTGGCACGCAGTTAAACATCCCGTCTCCTGAAGTACTCTAATATTTCCTAATTAATGTCATCAACACATCCATGATTCATGGACATTTTGCATAAAATACAACAACCCACAAAGAATGCTGAAACTTAAGTAGTGTACTTGTTCTATCCAAACACCTGACGCGCATTTCTAGTGTGCCAAATGTTAGTTCAATTAGCCTACACTGCGTGTTTGTGTGTTTTTGATAAAACAGCATTTTACGCACTTGCTGGCATCATAAATTGTGTCATCATTAACCATGTCTTTAACGGATAGCTGTTATCCCCTTCCCAGCCACCCATCCAAGGGGTAATTCCTCATGGCAAAGTTGCCATAAATGAGTCGTGGCTTGAGCCTGAGTAATTCTGAGTAAAGACATGGGTAATTTTACTATTAGCATCGCAAATTATGTGTGTATACTTGCTGATTGAACCCTTGAGGTTGATGTATATCAGTGCAAATAATTCATTATGAATAATTTGAGTAAATGTGTACACTAGATGTATATCTATTTTTCACATTTTCAGACACCACAATGACTTCCTCGTGTGGTAATATTTTTCCTACTAATTATGTATTGCAATAATAAAGAACTGCTACATTTGTGTAGATGAGAGGAGCAAAGTGTATGCACGTTGTGCACACGCTACATTATGGTTAGGCATGCGCCCTTAAACTAGCATATGAATAACACGCCACTGACTTTAAACCAGGTTTTTCCTGGTCAGTGGCGGAATTGTTTTCGGGGACTGCAAGATAGCACAAGGGTACGTTTGCGCCGGAACACGCCTCTTCTTTTCGCTGAACCGTCCAACGAATGCAAGTTTATTCCCTAATTTACCGACGCACGTCTGTGGAGGGAGAAGTCCCATATGCGTTGGGTGTAAGATAGGAATGATACATGCGTTTGTGTAAAAAGTCAATTGTGCTGGGTGTAAGATAGGGCCCCAAACGTCCTTTTTCCGAGCAACATTAACCAGCTCCGACTGGGGGATCCCGAGGCGTTCCCAGGCCAGGTTGGAGATATAATCTCGCCACCTAGTCCTGGGGCTTCCCCGAGGCCTCTCCCCAGCTGGACGTGCCTGGAACGCCTCCCTAGGGAGGCGCCCAGGGGGCATCCTTACCAGATGCCCAAACCACCTTAACTGGCTCCTTTCGACGCAAAGGAGCAGCGGCTGTACTCTGAGATCCTCACGGATGACTGAGCTTCTCACTCTATCTCTAAAGGAGATGCCCGCCACCCTCCTGAGGAAACCCATTTCTGCCGCTTGTACCCTGGATCTCGTTCTTTCGGTCATGACCCAACCTTCATGACCATAGGTGAGGGTAGAAACAAAAACTGCCCGGTAGATTGAGAGCTTTGCCTTCTGGCTCAGCTTTCTTTTCGTCACAACGGTGCGATACAATGAGTGTAATACGGCCCCGCTGCGCCGATTCTCCGACCAATCTCCCATTCCATTGTTTTTTTATTTCTTTTCTTTTTCTTTTTTTCTTTTTTTTATTTTATCGGAAGGATCAGCTTTAAGTATTCGACCCTAGGTATTGTCTTTGTTCTAAAATATGCATCATTTCCAATCCCACATTTTTCTTTATTATTGCTGTCTATATTTTACCCCCATCCTAACCTTTACCTGACCAATAGTTGAGATGTGTATTTCTACTGTACTGTGATGCTTCACATAATTATGAAACCTTTCTATTGTCAATGACTCCACCAATTTGGAATGAAAGATAAATATTTTTGCTAAGATAATTATTATATTAATAATTGTCTGACTATTACATTTTAAGTCTCCACGTATTGCTATTTGTAACGTTAATTCAAGATAAATATTGCATTTATTCATCCATTCTTGTACCTGTGACCAAAAGGATGCTACATATGGACAGTACCAAAAAAGATGATCTATAGATTCGGCCTCTTCAGAGCAAAATATGCAGAGTTGGGAAGATTGAATTCCCCACTTGTGTAGATTTCTATTTGTGGACAGTATTTTATACAATAATTTGAATTGAAATATTCTAATTTTTGAGTCTGGTGTTGTTTTGCGTATTAATCCAAAAACGTTATGCCACAGGATTGGAACATCAAAAATTTCTTCCCAGCTATTTTGTAATTTATATGGAACAGCAACCAATTTTTTTGTTCTTAGGTGGAATTGGTATATTTCTTTGTTTATCCGTATTTTCTTCATCCATGTGAGATCTTTGATACATGGTTGACAGACAAGATCAGACTTTTTCCCCTCTTGCATTTTCTTCTTCCAAGTATATGGTATTGCTGCAGTTAATTGATTGTATTTTTGTAGGGAGCAAACATTTCCATATGTTTTTGTTAACTGTATATAAGGCATCACTCCACTGGCATCATTTATAATGTTGTTTACAAACATTATTCCTTTTCCAAACATCTTGTCAAAGTATACAAGCTTTTTATCAACTAGTATATGTGAATTTAGCCACAATAATTGTTGTAAAATTTGGTCCCTATTTTTTCAGGTGGATAAAATTGAAATTGCAACCGAGTTTTCATGGCTTGTTTTTAAAAATATCGACATCTTAGAAATTATTTTCTTTTCCAATATCTAAAAATGGTTAGTTGTAATTTGTAGAAATGGAAAGAGATCCTTACTGAACAATGGGTGAAATACTCTTATTTGCTTTCTAGAGAACCAATTAGGATTTAGGTAAACCTTTTGTATAATCAATGCTTTTAATGAAATGTCCAAAGCTTTAATATTCAAAAGCTTTTGACCTCTGTGTTCATATTCATTATACAAGTATGCCCGTTTAATTTTGTCTGGCTTACCATTCCACATAAAGTTAAATATCTTTTGTTCATATAGTTTAAAAACATGTCATTGGGAGTAGGCAAAACCATAAGCATAAAGGTAAACTGTGATATAACTAGAGAGTTGATTAAGGTAATTTTCCCACAAATAGTTAGGTGCTGTCCTTTCCAGGGTAGCAATATTTTATCTATTTTAGTTAGTTTTGTTAAATAACTTGATCTTTCATATGGTATATGTATACCCAGTATATCCACATCCCCGTCAGGCCAATTTATTGGTAATCTACACTGCAATGTAAAGTTTAAATCTTTTAGTGCTCCAATACGTAATATAGTACACTTATCATAATTCGATTTTAATCCAGATATGTTTGAAAAAGTATCAAGATCCGTTAGGAGGTTATTTAATGATTATAACTGTTATTGCAAAAGGAAACATGAGTCATCAGCATACAAAGATACCTTTGTTTGTAAGCCATGGATTTCCAGGCCCTTAATGTTGTTGTTAGTTCTGATTTTATTCGCTAATATTTCAATTGCAACAGCAAAACGGTAAGCTGACGGAGGACAGCCCTGCTTAACTCCTCTTGACAGATTGAAATCTTGCGAGATATAGCCATTATTTATAATTTTACATCTAGGGTTACTATACATAATTTTAACCCATTGTATAAGAGAGTCTCCAAAATTGAAATATTCCAAGCATTTATATATAAAGTCCAATCAAACTTTATCAAAGGCTTTTTCAAAATGAGCTATGAAAATTAGACCTGAAAGTCCTGATAGTTCATAGTGTTCTATTGTTTCTATAACTTGTCTTATATTGTCTCCAATGTAACGTCCATGCATGAAGCCTGTCTGATTAGAATTAATAGTATCCGATAAAACCTTTTTAATTCTAAGAGCTATACATTTGGCTAATATTTTGGCATCACAGCATTGCAGTGTAAGAGGCCTCCAGTTTTTAAATATACAGGGTCTTTATATGCTCCGCTTGGGTCCTGTTTCAATAATAATGAAATCAGGCATACTTGTTGTGTGTCTGACAAGCTACCGTTTACATACAAATGATTAAAACATGCCAGTAATGGACCTTTGACGCCACCAAAGCTCGGAAGCACTGCAGAAGATGTTTGAATGCAGGCAATGGCAAAGTCAAGACACCCGTGTACTGCGGGAAATGCCAAGTCCCGTTGTGCTTTACTTCACAGCGCGACTGCTTCAAGGACTGGCACAAAAGCATGTTGTAGAACAGTGGGCAGCAGGACCTAAAATTATTGTAATTTTTATAAAATTATATTGTCAATGGCTTATGCCTTGGAAAAGAACAATTTCAAAAGCCCGGTTTTAGGGTACAAAGTGAATATTTTTTATTGCTAAATCACTGAAGGTCACCATATATGTATATAGTTTTAAGATGTTTACATTTTTTGTTTTTAAATTATTGCTATCTTTTCAATAAATCTGCCCTTTTTGGAGTCAAACTTTACCATAGAATGGTTTATTTCCATGGGAACATAGAGGTCTGAGTAAACATTTTAGACCAAGTCAAATTAGATGTCTGTTGATGGAATGTATACATATAGTGATATTTTAGTGAAATGAAATAAATTTTGCTCTCTGGTACCTGATAAGAGTCAAATGGCACTGATGGTGCCCAAATGTGCCCAAATGTCCAAATTTCAAAGGCCGCCTAGGACTCCTTCAATTAAAACCATTATAACTTTTTTTTGCTTTACACTAATGACATCAAATTTCACAAATGTACTCACCAGACATAGAAGTATGTTTCTAAACTGTTTTAGAGCTGCTGATCCATGACCTTCATATATTATTATCTATGTAACTTTTTCTAGGCGGAATTGAAATTTCCATAAATTTATTCTGTGTTCTACTTTTATGTACTTTGACACACTAGTACCCACATTAATACTTTCACTTCAGGATAAAACTCACATGTGTTTCCTTCATTTTATACCAAGAGTATGTTTATAGCCATTGTAGTTTTGGAGATATACTCCATTAGATTTGGGCATGTTTTATTTCTTTCAAAACCAGAAAAAACGCTTAGGGATGAACAGGTTAATATGTCAAAAAAGGTTTGGTATACCTCTAGTTGGATGCCATCCAGTCCGGGAGTTTTACCAGCTTTAAATGTTTTAAGAGCTTCAAGCATTTCTTCTTTAGTAATGAGTCCTTCGCATGAACCTCTTTGCGTATTCGTTAGTTTTAAGTTATTATTAGGAAAACAACTCCTACAATTAAAATCTGTTAAAGGCAAGGGAGAAGACTGGAAGGAAAACATCTGTCTGAAGTATTTCTTGTTCCAGAATTTCATCTGGCGAGTCATAAATGGATCCTTCATTAGTGACTAATTTTAGTACATTCTTCTTGGTGGCATTCCTATGTTGAAGATTTAAAAAAAAGGATGTGCATTTTTCTCCATATTCCATCCAGCTTGCTTTATTTTTATAATAAATTATATTTGATCTTTCTTGTATGAGTTCCTCCATTTCTTTTTGTTTATCCTTCAACTTATTTTGCAACTCCATATTATAGCTGTTACTGTTATCAATCTGACCTATTATGTCTGCAATTTCTTTGGACAGAATTAAATCTTTTAATATGAATTGCCTTTTCTTCAAAGAAGAGTACTGCCGTTCCATTGTTCCCTCACTCGCAAACAAGACCCCAAGGTATTTGACTCCTTCACTTGGGGTAAGGACTCATTCCCTACCTGGAGTAGGCATTCCATCGGTTTCCTGCTGAGAACCATGGCCTCAGATTTAGAGGTGCTAATTCTCATCCCAGCCGCTTCACACTCGGCTGCAAACCGATCCAGTGAGTGCTGAAGGTCACAGGCCGATGATGCCATCAGGACCACATCATCTGCAAAAAGCAGCTATGAGATCCTCAGCCCACCGAACTGCAACCCATACCCA
>JACXGM010005263.1:0-28209 GCA_016801145.1 Umbra pygmaea
CACATTTCTCTGTGATACACATTTCTCTGTGATACACATTTCTCTGTGATACACATTTCTCTGTGATTCACATTTCTCTGTGATACACATTTCTCGAGATGTTCCTGAAAAATTGCATTTACGTTTGCAAAGCCCCGGTTGGAGTTTTTAGAAAACCTTGTATGCTACCTCGGGAGTTTGCATGAAGCAGCTACCTGATAGAGTCCCGCAAGTTTCAACAAAATTATATCTCCTCACAGTTTTTTTGGGGAGGATTAGAACAGGGGACTGGGATGGCAATATTGTGCTTAATGGTCTAAAGTTTACCCAGATTTTGCCTCCTGGCAGAGGCAGCCAGATTTTGATCTAAAATCTACCACTGTATTTCATCATGTTTACACCCTTTTAAGTGTTAAAAAGACAATGTGTACAAAAATTTGCACCAGTAATAAAATGCAACGCTGCACGATACACTATCAATACAGACGTAGATCAATGCATCTACAGCACATCACCAAAATCAAACAATTATCAAACACTCTCTCAAGACTGGCTTTTTGCTTTTGTACAGACCTCAACCTACAGTAGACCTCATCTTCAATTATCTTCATCAATGAAGGTAAAAAAACTTAACTTCTGCAATTCTGGATTTCATTCATATCTCTTGAATCAGTGTTGTCATTGCGTGTGGTTGGAAAATAAAATTGCATCCTCTTCCAGGCAGTTTCATCACAACTTCAGTTGATATACATTGTACTTAATTACTTTCCTAATGGTGGAGTTGAGTATTTTCAGACAACAATATATAATTTCATGTCTGTGCCCTGACTTTCCTTATAGCTTAGTTTGGCATGTGCATTTTCTTCCATTTCTTACCGCGGTCAAATTTAAAGTTATTTAGGAAGTTCCTAATGCCTCAAAACTTTATATCAGTGGCAGGTTACTTTCAGTATGTTTGATTTGTTACACCACCAAGTGAAGTCATTGCCACTGTTGTAAAGTAGCAGTATTTTACAAACATCAGGCTAATTGTGACCTCACTGAGTAGTTTTCCTCCTGTTTAGCAGCTCAATAAAAAAAACGGATGCGTGGTTCAAAGTTCCCTAGAACCCTTTGTCACTTTACTTTTAAATGATCACTACATGTTAAATAAACACTGTGTTTGTTTATTTAATAATATATTATAATCTATATATATATACATATATATATACACACATATCCTATGGTCATGGAAATGTTCAATATGATCATGTGACTTCAATCAATTTGAACATTGTCACTGTACAAACACAACTCTTGTTCATCAAAAAACATTATAAAGCACACCAAATTTAAACAGTTAGATTCCAGATCTCAATACTGTATCCAAAATGACATCAGTAAACAAGTTGTCCCCTACTTTTTCTGTTAATGGGGAAATGCATTATCTTTTTGAGTTATACAGAGTTGTTTGGAAGTAAACTCTAGTGATGAACTTTAGATACAAACATACAGCATAGCCTAATCCCTATGCTTTTACATCTTCTTGAGTTATATGGATGTTTATTATGTTACGTTTTGAATGAGTATGCTCATTTCCATAAAAAACTGCCCGATTGGGGTGTCAACACGTAACCTTCATATTAGCGTTTTTTGCAACATTTGGATTAGCATTTTTTGACAATTTATTTAAAGTTATAGAATTGTGTTAAGCTGTGTTATTTCAATGACTGAACATAACTTATATGTCTGTCTGTTACTATTTTGGCCTTATTTATTGATACATTAGGAAGCTGAGAATAGGGAAACAGGTATATAGAGGGAGACAGAGAGGAAGGGCACAGACAGCAGCAGAGCTGAGGCTGGGGGAACATGTGTGGACTCTGAAACATGGGTTACTGCACCAAACAGGTGGGATGCTATTTAACTGATAACGAATAATTGGAAGGGTAGAAAACACAATTAATGTAGCTGGTAAAAGTTTCATATTCCCAATTATCTTACATTAGCATAAGTGTACAATTAGCTTTGACTAAATTTAGTTAGCTGTAGCATACAATTAGCATGCACTAACATTAGATAGTTGTAGCATACAATTAGCATACACTAGTGTTAGTTAACTATAGTATACAATTAGTATACACTAACATTAGTCAGCTGTTGCATACAATTAGTACACACTAGCGTTAGTTAGCTGTAGCTTATCTCAGTTTTATAAAGTGATATGACAACTTCGTCTTTGATGTAATCAAAAGACAATACATACATGCCAGGTGTGTTCTCCAAACAGTTTCCCCTTATTACTTATTTGCGCACATGTACACGAGGCTCCAGCTGATTAATTTTGCCTTGCTTCGATAGTTGGGTACTAAAACATTAAACAATTTTCCTTTCTAATATTACAGCATTGTAGTTTCAGGTAGTTACTATTTATGACCATCAGGACATATAAGTCAGTGATAAATTAATTTGTGAAGAAAAATAAAACTTTGTTTAACTTTTCACTGTCATTTTAACTGTATTTTGCACTTTGTTGTGATTGGAATTAAGGCAATTGTCTTTTTGTATTAAGTAACACATTTTAAGCATCATTTTACAACAGGTGTTATACTAAAAAGGGCACTGTGATTATTTTCACAACTTGATAATAGTATGACTTGGACCTCACAGAGTGGCAATAACACCGGTAACACAGGGAATTCCCAGGGCAATTTTGCGACATCATTTCAACCAAGGTCCTAATGCTGGTTGTGGAATTGCTTAGGGAAACGTGAACCAAGCAAGGATTGTCTGGGTGGTTCCCAGCTGCGGTGAATTGGCATAGCTGGAGGAGGGTGGTAGATAGAAAGATGGGATGATATTGGAACCTTCATTGGTTGAAAAACGGTTAGGGTGGGGGCAACAAAGTAATATAAACAAAGGTATCTGGAAATGATGCATGTGCATCGATGGAATAATATCTTATCATTACCAAAAAAGGATTGTCTGGGTTCGCACAGTAGATGTTGGACAGGTTCCTTTGTCTTGTGCCGTAAAGACTACAGGTTTCAAATGGGGTGACTGTAAATTTAATTGTGGTTGACAGGTAAGCAGGTGGATTACAAGTAGACTAGTTTTGTAGGGTCTGCATTGGGGGACCCGATGCTTGATCTTTGGCACATCCAAACCAACTGGAAATGGTTGCAATGCAGCCATGTGAGAATTGAGAATTGGACAGCACAAACAAAACTGTTAAAACAGAATATGCACATAAAAACTGTGAAATCACAGTTTTCAATGCAGTGGGCCTTTAATATTTTATTCATATCATAATTATTCTCACATTTCTTTATAAGGCTTAAGGACTTCAAAATGTTCCATGGCCTTTGAAGTTGAATCTGTGATTGGAATTCAAACCTTGATTGTTGTACTGTGCATGGGGTAGGAGAAAGAGAGCTTTATAAAAACAATCCTTACTAATTTAGGCATGCCTTAAGGAGTAAAATTTTGTAATGCAACAAATATCCCAACTAATACAAACAGTATTATTCTTTGATATTAGGGACCATTATTTGGTGTTGATGGAAACATAAAAACCATTGATTACATAAAATTAAAATTGAATCTTGTGTAAAGCGCAATAAAAATAGGCAAAAAACCTGGGGAATCCACATTCTATGTGCAGTGTCCTAATGAAGTCCCAGACACTTTAAATATTCTATCAGATAATGTTTCCCACCTCAGGCATAATAATTTAAAGATGCCATATCACACTGCTGTTTGTTATTGGTATAATGTCACTCTCTCACTCATTTTCTTTTCTTTATTTCGTTTGTTCTTTTTCCCCTTTTTCTCTCTATCTTTATTTCCACAATGACGCATCAAAAAGAACAAAAGCATGGAGACATTTAAAACGTAAAGGTCAACAGTGAATCAGGAATGATCTCTCAAACAGATCAGCAGACGCCAGAGGTGTGATTCCAGTCGTTCAGTGACCACTAGCTCTGTGAAAGGTAAACAGTCAAACCGTAGCGAAGCGAACAGAGGCGGACCTCTCCCTTATCTGCCACGGCCATACCTTTCAGATGGCAGACTTACTTAGATGTACTTAGAGCTCTTTCAAAGTGGCTCGTCCTGATCAAAAGATGCGCCATTATAAAGCTAGATCAAAAAGATTCAGCCAAAGCTGGTTGCAGATAAACACTTCCCTTACAACCCTAATCTGGAAGAATAGCTACGCTATTGCAGGCCTTGTATCCGAGAGCAAAAAAAGGTGGTGTCAGATAAAGCAAGGAAACAATACTGCAACAAAGTCAGCTGTTATACCTCTATTTTATCGTTATTTTAAAGCCCCCGAGCCCCTAAACTGCTTCATATTAAGAGTCCAAATATGTGGAATAAAATAGGCCCTGTGCTCCAAATATAATAGTTAACCAATGTTATTTTCTGTCTCAAAGCCAATTAGCTTTTAGTTAGAACAACTGGGAATATACTATGTGTTAATACTGTCTTGCTGTTTTAATGACCTTTTCTAAGAGTAACAACCAAACATTAGTTCTACATTAGTTTCCTGAAATCCAAGAACTTCCTAAGTCTCTAATTTGTTTTCAAGAGAAGATTTTGCGTGTGTTCACGTTATTCCTGAGAAATCGTAAACCTGTTGATGCTGACTTGACACAGCAAGATACAATCATCAGTTTTGCCTCAGTATCCGAGGAAAAAAAGTTTATGAACTTCTTTTCATTTTGTTTGAATTTGGAATTTGCACTCAGCTAACATGTACCGTAAGCTGTTTAGAGATAAAAATCCCATGGATTGATGAGCAATTTGATGTGGAGGTTTAGGTATTCTAAAGGTATCCTTAAAAGTAATAATAAAAGTTGATGAGAACAAAAAGTCACTACATATAAAAAAGAAAAGTATGCAGAGCAGTCTTCCAATTGAAAATCAGAAGGATAATATAATCTACAGCTCATAACTACCTCCCAAAAATAATTTATATTCTCTCTTCGTTTTCATATCCCCAACACCTACTAGAAAACCTCAAGTAACCAAACCAATGATGGAATTGGGAGGTAGATAAAATGAAATAATTAAGAATTCTCCAAGGTTAAGATGATTTCCTTTTTATCGACTGTGCTGTCAGTGCCTGGGGAACAGAGGAGCGAGGGAACAGTCCATAAGAAGGTTTCTGTTGTGTTCCGACTGTGGAGGAGCAGAATATAGAGCCGTATTCCAATAACACAGCAGCATTTACAGTAACCCTTTAACCTTTAACTGGCTCCTGACGGGGGACTGTAGAAACAACGATATCTACAAGGAATATCGCCTTTCCATTATTTATATGTCTACGGCAGAGAGGCCGTTTTATTTGGACAGCAAGTACAGTATAAGCCCAGAGAGGAGACCACCGGATTAAATGTGATTCACAGTAATTAACCACAAGATATGATACTTTATGAGGAGGTATAAACACTAATATCTAATATCAAGAGGTGTTTTACAATATTCAAGGTTGTATCAAGATTTTATGTTCTTCATTATGCTGTTTGAAAAAATAAAACGAAAGTAAAATACAGACATTTTTATCTTCACAGAAATGTCTTTGAAATGAGAGTAAGTTCACAAAGACTGTGATATCCATTTAGGCAGTCCTCTGAATTCAGAATTATCTGGAAGCTTTTATTTCTTGTTTAAAAAAAGGGTGAAAAAAGAAACCGCACTCCTTTTAACAGCAGATTGAACACATTGCTATGGCAACAGACACTTTTTGTAACACTTCAAACGAAGGCCTAGTAGTGAGGATTTAGCTTCTATTTCTCCGAGCTACAGTACTGTACTCCGATGGCTCCGACGATGATGATGATGATGACATAAAAATGGCCGTGTTTTGGCTATTGTCATCCTGTCCATTTCTGCTTGTTCCACCGGCCCATTTCCTTGACAGCCATGGCTAAAGCACTTAGCCTGCGCTGGCGATACAATCTCTTAGTCCCCGGCCGCGTCATTGTTGCGCGTGACAGTGTCTTTTGTCTGCGAGCGCGTCAGACGCCGCCACAAAAGGGATCCAAACTGGGGGGAAAAGAAGTAGGGATTAGGCTGCATCGATTTTCATCGGCGGAATACCTCGGACAGAATCTACCTCGCAGACCAAAGCAGGAAAATCATTATGGTCTCATGGTCCTTTAGAGGGGTCAAAGAGGGAGAAAGATGAAGAGGGGAAAACAAGGAGGGAGGAATGTCAGCTCTGTGCGCTGCCCATGCAATTACTGTCATGAAGGGTTCGCTTAGCCTCATGCTATGCTGCGGTGGGGGGGGGTGCTATACTGCAACTGGGGTGTCTGTGTGACCGAGCGGGTTCGATCCTGGGCCTCTCCCATTCCATATCGCTGTGTAACTCACCAGAGCTAAAGCCAAGGCCGCGTGCTAACACAGGCCGCGTGCTAACACATCACTTATTAGGTGAGGTTGCTCATTTTACAAGCAGGTTTCAGCCAACCACTACCTTGGGTCCGCTTGTTTCATGGCCAAGAAAGCTCCCTATAAGTGCTCCTCTTTCTACCAATTAAAATTTTGACATACCAAGATGGTGATCCAGTTTTGCTAACCCTCAACTTCCAAAGTCATCTCTGCAAAACGGATAAAAAATAAGCTGCTGAAACTTTGGGTTGGAGAAAATGTGAGAGTATTCCGGATCAAAGTAGATCATTAATCCCTAGTGCTGAGTCTCTTTGCACAAGTAGCCCCCTGGAGTAGAGAGTAGTAGAGACAAAGGGGTGTTTAAACAGCTGAGAGGGGAGACAACGATGGGGGAGGTTTGTGGGTAATATCGGAGGTGGATCTAAGATGGCGGGGTGTAAGAACCCCATGCTGAGCCTCGAGAGAGAGGGCTGCACTGCCGAACAGATGTCAGCTGTTGTTCCACCACACCGCCACGCTCCCGGCACCTTGCCGAGTGGCGCGGCGTCAAAACAATGCAATCAGTAGAGAACCATTATTTCACACGCTGGAGATGCAATATAGGAGTGTTTGCTTTATTAATTTTTTAAACTCTCACAGCGATAGTCTTTAAAGATTTGCGTGCTGATGATCAGGGCGCAATGGATGATTGCGGTGTTGACGGCGATCACGACGGTGATGATGGGAATGAGGTGACGGTAATGATGCACCTACAAATCTACACCGAGGCTGTCAATATACTGGACCTTAAAAATTCTCTCTTTTATTTGGCAAAATCATTTAAAATAAACCATTCCCATTGACAGGTTGCGTGACACGCCACTGAAGAGAATACGAGGTTGTAGCCTGGCGGCATATTAACTGTCATAAAATTGACAAAAATGTCAAATTTGGACAGCAGCTTCCAGAGGAAGTCTTTTGAGTGATTTAACAAATTACCTTCGGATACGGAGAAGAGCATAACCTGGTTGTTCCTCTGCACGGATTCAATTTTCAAAAGAACCGGAGCTTCCATTATTGTTATTTTTTTGCCCCCACTCCTCACAGAAAATGAAAGCAATTACAAAACCTCCTCTGTGTTTCCTTGGAGATGTAGTCCGTGATAACAAACTCCCCAAGTAGAGAAGACTGCTTTTAGCTGAAGCCTGTTGGTTTGATGAAGATGACAGCCCAGAAAGAACATTGATCCGTCTTTCTCTACATTATGTAGCAGGGGAGAAAAGTTGTGCTCAGCTTATGAGAGTTCAAATCTATATTTGAGCTTTCAGTGTTCATGTCATTGTTTGGGTCACCATGCCCAGATTGTTCAGTAGGTTTTTCAGCAACATTAATAAATAATATTATAGCTATCCTCCATAATCTAGTTGTGTTTCTTTTTTGAAGGCTATGGCAGGAATAAGTCTAAACTGTTTTCTATGAGCTATACAGTATGCTGAACAATGTGGTGTCTGTAAGGTTTCAAGGCATAATAAACAGGAATTACAGGTTGACTTTAAAGTGTTTAAATTCTACGCAGAATATTGGAAATGTGGACAAACTACTATTCCTCGCCCCAAAAAAATGTTTTAAGATGTTTGTCCACATGATGAAGCAGGTCTTTAAATGTTCCAAAAATTACGATGACAATTTTTTTTACCGAAGGCCTTTTGCCTTTGCAGGGCAGTACAGCTAGATGCAGCTGCTGATGTTAACAGAGACAATCTCTAATGTTGATGAGGAGCATCGCCGCAAGGAAAACAGCCGTCAACTTGGCACTCTCTCTCTCCCGTACACACACACACAACCAAAGCGTCCAACTCGGGCTTAATGTGGCCTAGCTAATGAAGTACGCTGATTGACATTTTGTCCTGAGTGACAGACGGCGGCGCCTGGCGCTCCCGAGCGGTGCACAACCCATCACCTGGTGTGGATGTTGATTTGTTTTAACCCGGCAGCAACGAGGCACACAGGGAGGCAATATGAATGATCTGTCTCCGGGGTAATGGTTCTTCTACTGTCAAACCGATCAGTCATCGACTGGGAGAAACACAGTCCTGATCTTCCCCGTCACCGTTGGAGGAGAGTGACGGCGGCGTGCTATTTATAGCGGGTGGAGTTGCAATATTTCACAGGGTTGGATCCAAGGGTGGAGGCCGAGGGATAATCTAGCACTTTCTACCATGTCTTTCATCTCTTTAGGTGGATGTTTTAATAATGTTGTACAGTAGATAGAAAAAGAGTAAAAAAACAGTAACGAGGGGACGAGCTGAAAATAAGTCTGGAAAAAAAGAGTTTGTCTCCGATATTTGTCTATTTGGAGTGCTGGAATCAATAGTCAACACCAGCCAGGCTAAGCTCTAAGGTGTTTGATTAGGGAATGAAGAAGTTTCGACTGGAGCTCACTGTTCTGATTCTCCACTCCCTCCCTCTCGTCTGGTCGTTTCATCTGACCGCGGAAAATTGAACAATGTGAGTCCAGTTAAATGAGTACAAGGTCCTCAGGGCTGGTCTATGACCCAGCAGTAAGTCAGAGCGAGTCCGTGCAGACGGTTCCCAGGCAGCCATACGCCAGATACTGCCAATTAGCGGGTAACCATATCAATGGAATGTCAGCCATTTTGCCTCGGCATAAATTTCACTTTGAGAATCTAAAATCGTTTGGCCCAGCTGCTCATCTGTCGGTAACCAAGCAGTGAGGATGAGTCTTGACTGATAACACAGCTGGATAACCATGAATGACTCAGGGGAAATATTATATGATGAGTGAAATATCATAAATTCCAGCAGGAGCCACTGACTATACAGCCAGAATGGGAGTTGGGTAAAATATCATAGGGACCGTGTATTACACTTTTATATGTTGGGTACTAAGCAGTTAAACCTATTTTCCTACATTTGCCATAACAAAGGCCTGTAGCTCAACATTACAACACTTCATAAATCGTTCAATTCATTACAAGTGTTAAATCACAAGTGGAAAATTGGCCCTGAACTGCGATAGATTAATTGCTGCTCTGTTTGCCTTTATAGAAATAGCCTTTAAAATATTATTTCAGATCTATTAAAAGAGACCTTGTCGTGCCACTGATGAGACCTATTCCATCTGGAGCGTTCCGTATTAGACATATTACCCAACATGCTTTTCTCATTAATTACAGGTCTGTTCTTAAAACTTGACTTTTTCTCCCCACTGGCCCAAATGGACCTTTTACTCTTCAAGGTAAACTAAGAGGGGTATATTGAATAAACCCTGCCCCATAGTTCCACCTTAAACCTGACCATGTTACTCCCATTATTCCTTCAACTGGCTCCTCCAAAATATTTTAAGAACACTAGTCTTCCAGCTGGCTATTGAAATACATTTTGTTCCTTTCAAAAAGTGGAAGCGCCCCACCTGTCCCTGCCTCCATCTCAACAGGTTTTCTATGTTTGATAGATGGAGGGACGGAGAAGGCCAGCACTGCTGTTTGTCGGGATGAATTGCATTCTCGCACTTAGAGAGAGGCAGGGCTGTGGACTTAAATAAAGTTGGCAATCGAAGACATGTTCCTTATAAATCGCCTAACCTTTGAAAAACCCCTGGCTATTACAACAAATATTGCTCCATTGGGGAAATGAGACAGATGAAATGACGGGCAGTACTTGTGAAAGTCAGGCCAATGAAGTAGACAGTGAGGGCGAAAGACGGAGAAATAACAGGAGTGGGAGGAGTGGGGGAGTGCGATATAAATATGCAACGAGACATGACGAGAAAGGCAATATGAGCGCCAGGCAACCATGGAAGGAGGACGTATAAGCAAAGATAACACGTCTAAGTCGAAACAAATAAACACATTACGTTCCGTATTGGAAGAGATTAGAGGATGAAGACAACCCATTTCATCTTGATCTTCTGATGACAGACAGAAGCATTCGGATAATCTACAGCATCTGTCTGCGCATATCATCCTACTGTACAGGCAGCCACGTTGCAGAAAATACAGAAATACATGAAAAAATACAAAAGAATTATATAGCTACATTGTAGTTGGGCGGTGAAAAAAGATCTAGAACATTCAATCCGATATAGCCAGGATGAAGATATTCCTGAAAATCAATTTGCACTATGATATGGGAATTCAGAACATACTACCGGTAATATTAGATAGTAAATTAAAGCATAAGTTCAACATATATCTATGGAAAGCAGTGGCAGAATACAGACTACTAGTGACTGCAAAATGAAGCTAAAAGCATTCGTAGCTAGAAACAGAAACATTGTCATTCCGTATAGTTGTTACCTCTGTTCTATCATCGGTGCGTTGGCTAAAACCAGCGCTGGTGTTGGTTGCAGGTTGCCTTTTGGCTGACAGAGAAAGCTCTGGAGCTATTACTCAGTAGGTGCCCACGCACACACATATCCACAAACACACGTTTAAACTCCCTCCAATGGCTTTGGCCACTCTACAAAACAAAAATTTGATTTCTAAGCACAGACTTAATGACAGTCCAGAGCGGCTGGACTTTCTGTTTCCTGTCAAAGACTTAGGTGAAGTTCTCAGAAGGTTAAAAGTGGGCATGCCATTCTGAAGAAAACAACATTGATTGACAGTTGACTGAGTGTGCAGTAACAGTGTAAGTAGGAAGACTTGGGCCTATATGTAACCTACAGTACTATGGGCGGAAGAGTAAGGCCTGCCACTTGATTAGAATTCAGGTAAACTCAACTGGACTTCAAAGCTTGACTTTTCAGTGTTGTTCTCTAACTACCTGTGTATCTCACTTAGTAAAATCATGGCACTTGTAACGCCAGGGCTGTAAGTTCATTTTCCAATTGATTAATTTTCCATTTTCCAACATTAAGTCACTACAGATGAGTGTGTCTGTTAAACTACGTTTGAAATATCTTTTCACAGCTATGTCCGGAAAACGTGAACTGGTCAAGGCCTCCTACATTTCAGATTTTTTGATTGGGGAAAGCATTACTGTGCTATGGCAAATTTCCCTGAATGGCAATTGACAGCTCTGAGCCATCTACCTGAAGCTGTTTGAAGATTTAGCGAGAGAGGGTCTTTTCCATTTAGATTTTCTATTTCTGTGCATACCCTTTCTTTCTGTATGAGCGGTGGGTGGTGGATATCTACAGGTGATAGGCTTGTGATGGCTTGGCCTTTGGGCTGGAAGGCAGGCAACATCCCACAATCGAAGGATCACGCAGAGAGATGAACATGTTAGAGCTCCCGGTCGGATCAGGCTGGGGTGGGGAGGGAGGGAAGAATGTAGACGCTTTTATCAGAACCGATAGCTGCAGCGCCTGTTCTTTAATTTGTCTGACTTTACAGTCTGTAATCTAAATGACACCATATTCACTACCTAGTGCACTGTGGTTAACCAGGGATCTGGTCTATAAAACACTGTACATGTTAGATGGAGTGTGCCATTTGAGACACACTCTGACATGGAATGAAGCTAATCAGTGAAGAAGAGGGAGGGGGACACGGAAAGAAAAAACGAAACAACTGCAGGTGGTAGAGACTCATTTAAAAGAGGGGACATGATCTGAAATAGTAATGTGCTTTTAATGTTTAGGAGAAAACTGGGAACTTTTTTATAATGAGTGTCACTGACTGACATTTAGAGGGAGTTTGGCACAATTTGTATAAGCAAAGCCTTTACAAAGCAATTCCACTTAGTGATTACAACCAGAGCTGTTTAAAACAAATCAACAGATCATTGGGTGAAGCCATGACTGTGAGCAGCTGTGTTATTTCCAACAACAATAAGAAAGCTTAAACATTAATAAAATATAAGTACATAGTGTGGGCGCTAATATTCAGTCAATATCTGTCCAACCCTTGAACCCTTTCCAAAAATACCCGACTGGCATAAATCCCTTTTCATGTAACGCTCATAAATAATGTTTACCAGCGTCTTATTACCACTGAAAACTTTAAACAAGAACACATATTGCCTGGTGTTTTCACAATGCTTCATTTATTCTGTAGCATTTGTTTATTTATTAACATTTTTAGATTTGCTAAATGAGATTGTACGACAGAAAAACGGCAGCACACTCAATCACTTCAAAAGAGATGTTAATGTTCTCTACAAAGTCAATACGTACCTGTGAATGAATTGATATTGTGCACATACTCCAAAGGGAGGTGTATTTGTTGCGCAGGTGTACTGAAAGTGCTGCGTCGATACGTGCCGTCCGAGCTGCGGCATAGGCTATCAATCACATTACCGTTGCATTGACTTTGCATCGGGTCGTTTCAGTTGAACTGATATTGACTAAGATTCGGTCAGGATGGCTGCGTGTGGGTTTGCACGTCTGACTTTGCCTGCACATACAGTACGTGTGTGTGTGTGCTCTGTCATCTACAAACGGCTGTATGTATGTGTGTGCCCACTGGTTTCTAAAGAGACAAGAAAAAACGCTGTGCAAACATTTGCATACAATACCTACTCTGACATGTCCTCCAACAGCCTAGAATATTATATTAGTTTAGGAACAGTACAATTGGTTTACATTCTGAGTAGACGGGTAGTTACCTGGAGAACAAGACAAATGCAAACCATCTGTGTGTCCCACAGAAGAGGGTCTGCTGTAAACCTGTCCAAAATGGCCTCCTATATTAACAACCCTAAGGTCAAGTGACAGTAAGGGATTCACACCAGAGTAGATTATAAACCTATGTAGTGCTACCGAACAACTTGTTAGGACAACAATCAGCTCTTCCTGAATCCCGAAGAGGGAACCAAAATACTCCCAACACAGCCCATTCATTTTTGCAATCACTCCTGTCTCTCTTTTGCCTTTCATGCATTATCGCCCTGTCTTCTGATGTGGTATAACGTTGATGAATAAATAAAAGAAGGGCTAGGAGGTTCTATTCACCAGGATGCTTTACCTCGAAGGGAACATTATCCTTGGCTTTTGATACTAGGCTAGGGTTGCTGGGGAAAGATTTTCAAAGCTCGCAGTGCTGGAGACATTGCCAAGCTCTCAAAGGCCCCCCGTTGAGCATGTCAAACTAAGAAATCTCTCTGAACTTGCAGAATTAAATTCATCACCCAATCTCCTCCTCTGCCTTGCTCTCCTTGTGCATGGAAGAGTTGCCCTTGTGTTTTTTCTCCCCCTTCGCTCTTTTCTTTGCCTTTTTTTATTTTAAACAAAAAAAGGAGAGGCTCCATGTTGAAAATGCGACAAGAGTAAAGACGAGTGAGAACGTGAGAACCCTAGAGCCTCTTTACTATCTAACACCATCTCATTTGGTTTCCTTCGGAAACATGTGCAAAAGGAGTGGGGGGGTGGATCGAAGGAGATTAAAGAATAGTGCAGGACTTGTGCACGTGTCTGCAAACACGGCACCAAAAATGTTACCATGATGTTCCACTTTGGCAGCATTTTTGGGAATATTTCATGCCGCTCTCATTTTTCATTCCCTAAGGGTTGTTGTGGAATTTGCAGCTTTAAATGTGTAATCAGATTGCTGGGCTTAGCAACAATACTGCAATGCTGCTCACAACATAGTTAGTGACTTTGTAAAAGTGAAAAGTAAGCCTTAATATTGTTGTGTGCCCCAATTTACCAATTTTTTTAGCAAATTTTATTTCCGTAAATTAGCAATGATCAAATGTAACTCTGCAATCTCAAAATTAACCAGACTGCACTAAACGTAATGTTATGCTATTTAAAACATGCAAATGTTGAAGTGGTTGAAGAGCTATGTTGAGGAAAAAACTCTCCAGCTATGTAGGCTAGCTGACGCGGTACCTCAGGGCACCAGTGGTGCTCTGCTCTGGCAGAGAATCGAAAAGAGGCCTGGGTGGATTTCTGCACCTATAGCGTCCTGCTGTGACACATCTCCATATGAAAGACAAAGGTATTGACTGGATCCTTCCCTGTGTTTATGCAGGTTTCTCATTTGATTTTCCAGTATAAAACACTGCAATATAATTACTGGTTGTGGATGGCTGTAGAGGGATAAAAGCTTTGAGGAAGGGGGAAAGGACAGTTTTCTTTCTTGCCCAGCACACAGGGGACATCCCAATTTTTTTTGCGGGCAATACTGAATACTGCAGTAGGCATGGGCATACACAATTTGACATGCTTTCTCTCCCTTTTTCCTCCCCCGTTTCATGGAAATGCTAATACGCACAAGGGGTTTTCAGTAGCTACTGATGTTGCCCCCACAAAGTCGAAAATATAATTAGCATATTCTACACTTCGTCCTTTTCGATTTAGATGCTGTGCAAGGAGTGAGAAAACAGATGCAGCCGCGACGACGTGTGGCTATTAACTAGCCAATGATGGTGTAGCCAATGTGGGTTTGGTTTTAGTCTTGTCTGCTGTTGAACAGGAACCAATCTGACATCACTTCACCTGGGGTGGGAGAAACCTGCTCGAGCTATGATGGGGGAAGGGTTTAGTTGTGTTACAATGTTCACACATTTGCTCTTCACTGCAGGCATCTTGACTTTGGCATATATAGCCCCTAGTTCCTCCCATAAATATCGAAAAATTGCCTGTGGATTATTCAATTGTTAGCCTTCTTTTACGAAAAATGACTTTTCCCTGGAAGAGATTTATTCTCTCTCATCCTATCCTGTTCTTTCCCTATGCAGAAGAAGCCCTCTAAAACGACACACAGCTGCATGGCTGTAATATGTGGCACATATTGTAATAACGTAAAGTATGGCTTTCGGAGCTTTGTGCAGTAATAAGCTGTGATGGGATAATGACCTAGTCCCATTGCAAAACAGATGGCCGGTTATCATAGTAGTTTGGGTGCTAACCCTGGTGTCCTGGCTACATTTCCAATCATGGCTGCCTAATCATCCACAGCTTCAAATTGAGTAATTCCTCCTCTCTTCACACTGTAGGACACAACAAATGGGTAAAGGTACTAAATATATTCAATCATTAATGTATGGAAGTTGCTCTGGATAAGAACGTCACCTAAATGACCAAAATGTCAAATGTAAACGTAGTTACCTTTGGATTTCATTTATGTTAAAGGATGGCTCTGCTACGTCGAGTCAGCTTGATATGTATCTAGGTTGTTTTGACGAGCTGTCTGTGACAGCATTGGTCATGTTGACGTCCAAGAGCCTGAATCATTTGCCAAAAGTCGAACAAATAAGAGTGAGTAATGACCTCAGCAAAGGGGTACTCTTAAATGTATAAATGGAAAGAAGAGAGGAAATGTGTGGCAAAAACAGAACAGATTCTTTTTGTTATGGGTTTCGAGCTGAGTGGGTGTTTGGGAGGGGTGGATGTTGTGTGAATAAAAGCGGAAATAAAATGTTGGTCCTCAAATACTACTGAGCAAGGATTGGGTGTTATTATAACCAATCAAAAACATGGCATACAACTAGTCAGCAACCAACCAATCACATCAGGTCACTGTCACTATTTGAGTGATCTTCTTGTCCATTTTCATTTTCAGCGGTGGAAAACGATGTTAAGTGTTGTGACACTGTACTGTCAGGGTACATTTAAACCATTCCCTTTGAACTATTTTGGGCAGAGACAGTCTTCCATGCTGACAACTCTATAGAGTCAATTTGATTTTGATCATGAAAATTCATATTTCCAGAGGTTTTTCATGATGGTTTGACGAATGCTATGAATGACCAATGTTGAAGGCATGAAAGTACAGTTAACAAACAAAAACAATCTGGTTTTCACAGAATATACTGAAATCTACAGGGATTTCACGACATATATACGACAGCTCCATCCAAATTAGCAGTGTATGGGTAAACGTCACAATGCCCATGTCAATTTGAGAAGACCCGAGCGAGGGAACACGGTCATGCATTTGAATTCAATGATTGATTTCTCTTCTGTGCTCAGGCAAACACAAGAATGTTGAGCGATGCCAGGGTGTACACCTTTTTTTACAACTACATTTACAAAAGTGCAGTTAATCGTAAGTAGCACAACCTATTAATTTCATTTTGAGAATTAGTGTTTTTCAACACAACAGATACTCAGACGCAACACTCTCGAGTGTCAAACTGAATTACCTGGCCCCTCGAATTAAACATGCTTTGACAGGCTTGTCTAATATAGTTTGTTTGGTCTGTGATCGATAGTAATAATACTGACAGGCCATTGCCAGCTGGCTAACTGTGAAGAAAGGTTGAGAAATTGGAGATATTGTCTGACTACAACATCTATCTACTGAGACCAAGTCATTACGGACCAGTGGACCTTGCTTAGGAATAAGCAGCATAACGATTGGAAATGGAATTTAAAGTTCTGGGTTTTTCCGGTGCACCGACCAATGAATGTTGTCTCCGGTGACCATGGCAATAATTGAGAACAAACCGTTTTAACAAGGTGTCTATTACTAAGTTCATTATTGGACTTAATGTCACAGCAAATTGTTCAGTCTTGGCTTATTCCCTAAGACCAATTCCTTGACACAATTTTAAGGGAAGAATTTTCATTTAAATCGAAAGTCAATAACACGTGTTCTCCTTCTCTTAAAACAATAAAACGAAGGCAGAAGAGAAAAAAGAAAGGAACGAAAGCCCATTTAAAACCCCATGTGTTTTTACCACTTTCATTATGGGAAAAGGGGATGAACAGAAGAGGGTGGAATCGTCTAAAGACTTATAATTGGATTGCCGATGCAGTTTCTTAATTGTCTTCTCGTTCGTAGCTAATATAAGTGCACATCTTTATGTGTGTTCACCATATCCCAAATTGAACCCAGGAGGTCACCATTGGCTCTCAAGGCGGGAATCATTGGGTACCATAGCCAAGCTAAAAAAAAAAATCAATTTAGATGCTGGAGATTGACTGGCTAATTCCGAGGTAACTATAATGGGTTTCTACAGTTGCCTTAATTAAGTTTGCACATTAACGTGCTGGATGCACTCTTTAAACCTCTACATTTCCCTTGTGGTCAACATTTGAGGTAGGGAAGGCGAAATAAAAAAATCGCTAGCACACTAATTGACAAAGTAAAGCGTCCCTTCGGAGCTGCACCTGACAACACAAACAAAAAGCTCATTTGATGTCTTGCATAGGGACGCGGTAGCCCGTACAAGGTTTGCCCTTACACACACATCTGGGAGCATATGCATCCGTCTAAGTTTCTCATACAGTGTTGACCTAAAATTATACACAACTGTAACTGAAAGTTGTTTTTGTTCCAGAATTTGGCGTTTAAGCTCCTGACTCTGCGACATAGGTTCAAGTCCCGGCTCGGTTGACTGTCAGCGCCCTTCCTTTCTTTTACCCTTTACATCCCTGACTCCTTTGCCTCTGCTTGCTATTGTCCTGTCAATAAAAAATATATTTTTAAACCCTTGAACAAAATATTTCAAAGTTGTTGTTAAATGTTTCCTGCCAAACTGCAACATAAAAACAGACAATAGACTGCAAAATTAGAGCAAGCTAAAACATCTTTGAACAGTGACTTATTTTAGTTGGTTGCATTATTAAGAGGCAATAATTAAAAGATTTCAGTACAGACTGTCAGAGTCAAGAATGCAATGGTGCAACAATAGTTTCATCAATATCCAACTATATATTGCTTGGCAGCATCTGAAATGGGCATTTTCAAAATGGTAAAAGACAAACTAGTTCTGCATGAAGCAATGGGCCAAAATGCCTCCACAGAGATGTGAGAAAAAAACTAAAAGTGTTTGGTTGCACTTGATGCAGCAATGGGGGGAAATTAGTCTTTAACAGGGGTAATGTGTGTTGCACAACTTTATTCACTATATAGAGACATGATCCAAGTATGCAAAAATCACTTCTTTATGTATTTTGATCTGAAACATAAATCTTGATTACATTAAATGTTAAAAAATAAATCAATATCAATAATACAACAGAAAATATTGCCAAAGTTAGATATTAATAACAAAATAATACATTTAACTTGATTTAAACGGGGTGGCAGGGTAGCATAGTACTAACAGCTTTAGAATCCCTAAATTGGCAAGCTGAAAAAATTAACCCTAAAAAAAACAGTCATGAGTCATGTTCTTTGACATAATTACCTGGTAAAAATACATGCATTTTTCAAATGCTTTGAAATCCTTACGATTGCTGTCCAGGTACAAACAATGTAATTCTTCCGAAGTAAATACAAACGCAAAACTGAAGCTGACCGTGTGCACATATACTGTAACATAGTCATTGGAACATTTTAGAGTGGTTAATTAGAGAGCCAAAAAAACAGAGAAACATGTCATTTTCTAAATATTTTTGGGCCTCAATATAGCTATATAAATATGGCCCTGTGCCAGGTGTGTTCGAGTATCTGTGAGAAAGAGAATATCAACTGTTCCTTTTAATAAAAAAATACTAGAGTATTTCTAAGGTATAGTATGTATGTACTTTAACGTATTTACACTCTGACTAAATATAACTATAAATGATTGATAAGTTAAATCTATACTTAAAATCAGACTGATTGCCAAAATTAGTATAAAAGAGGACCTAACAATGTGTGTAATATACAGTAACCTCACAGGTCAATCCAGGACAGTTGTGCTCTCTCCTGTGGAGTCTCATTCAACGTCTTCTTAGCCTCTTAGCCCAAGCCTTGGCACACATTGATTTCCCATCGAGGATTTGTTCCAGTGTTAGGTCCCACTGTTCCCAAGCCTGTCACTTCAGACCAGGCCTACAGCGATATCTGGGTTTCCACCTATTACCCTGGCTGACCCAGGCCCATTGGTCCATTTTAAGAAACACTGTTCTACAAATCTTAAGTTACAGTTTTATAAGGCAGCACTATGGTCAAGGGTAAATGCATGGAACTAAAATACAACAAACTCAATATCGGTGGAACTGTTTATCTAAATTCAGTAAAACGAAACTCCAAATACTGGAGGGAAAAAAAGCAGAATTATCTTTCCGTCTTATGAAATCATAGAGAATAAAATCATTGTTCAAGTCCATTTAGGTATTGTAAAGATGACCTTACAGTAAAACGACATATACAGTATGCCTCTATGAGACCTGATGTGGTCAGACAGTCTCAGCCACTACCTCATGAACACACATGTGAGCAGGGTTCAAAACCAAATATACATCATGATTTTAACATTTAAATGAAGTAAATAAAACAAAGTTATCAATCACGTAAAATTTTAAATGATTGGGAAAAAAATTATAATGCCATACAAATGTAAAATCCACACAAAATGAATTTAAATAACAGCTTAAGAAATACTATAATTATGTTAGTACGGTATTATTTTAAAATATTATGGTGTTTCTGTTATTTAGGAAGCAAACATCCAAAAATCAATTTTCTTCACATGTTTTCTTTCTTAAAAAGATACATTTTCCCTTAAACTGAGAAAAATTCTTCTCTTTCTTTGCTCAAGTCTTCTGATCCTCTGCCAAAGCAAGGTTTTGGATGGGATTTTTATATCATGTCTGGGGAGTAAACTTAAAGGGGCATTTCACATGCTGCTAAAAGCACTAAATTCAGCTTCCTAATCACTAGGCCTGGACAACGACCTTGTCCTTTGCTGTGACTTAAGCCTTAAATCAGCATCGGTCCGGGGTCTCTGACGGTCTTTCTGAATCACCCCCTGGGTGCTATGAAACAAGGGTTAATATGGCCTCTCTGCCAAGAACAGAGCCCTGACTTCCTGTGAGGGTGTCCTGAATGGAAGCCTATTCCTTATAGACAGTAGTGCACTACTTTGAACAGCACCTAATGCTGAAAAAAAGAGGCTCCGCTTAAAACTAGGGCATTAGGGATTAGTGTGCAAATTGGTCCTCTGAATTTGATTTACTGTGGCACTATCCAAAGCACGGACATGGAGAGATGAAAGCATCCAATTCCCTGATTGACACTGGTGCACCCATTTGTTTTATAAGGTTCTTGTCATTTCCACCAAATGTCACAGTGCCATTGTTGAGCTCTCTGTTAGGTCTCTGGTTAGCTACATGATCTTCTGAGGATACGGAACGGCATATTCTGTTTATGTCAAGTGGGATTTTATAAGGTTACAACTGGAGTGCAGTATTCCCAGAAGGTTCTAAATCAGTGGTTTGTTTGGAGCTGTAGTTGTTCAATATGGATTACATGTACCTACATTAACACTGTCGATATCTGCATTAGATGTCATACAATGCAAATTACAAACTTGTTTAGTATAGAAACATCTTAAAAAACGACCACAAAAGGCATTATTCCGACTACATCTATATTGGTGAAATGGTGCTGAATCTTTTTTACTTCAAAATGTTTTTTCCTAGAAACAAAGTAATACCCAGGCCTAAATTAAACTGATATTATAGCAGGTCCTGTAGATTCTTGAACTCTACAGATGTTTTGTCAAATTTCTATCTTTCAACATAATGTTAGGACTTTGTGAAGGAAATTACAGGTTGTCAGGTAACACCCATCATCTAGCGTTTCTTAGAAGCGTAAGAGTCAGTCATGACAGATTGCCGCGGAGGCCGGAGGCGAACGTTCGGCAGCTTCTCAGCACAAAAAAATTGTGATCTGGGATCAGCCCAGACCTTCCTTCATGCATGGGCAATGTCAGCAACCTCCTTGTTCTTTCTGGTTCCTCTTTTGCAACTTTGTCAGCCTCAGCATGCCTTTATCCCTGCGAACATCATTAAAAAGACAAACCTCCTGTACCTTTCCTCATCAATCCAGCTTGAAATGTCAGAAGTTCTTACTCCCTAATGGAAGGCGACGCTAGGTAAATGTTGCGGTGAGCCATGCATGCGTGCCATCTATTTTACACATCTGACACCTGACTGCACATTTCCAATAGACAGTGGAGCCAATTTTATTTCCGGGGAGAGTACAACATAGTTCGGCTTCAGGAAGGCCTGCCAATCCGGACCAAAAGCCAGTCTGACCACATTTAAAGAGGGTGAAAAGCAAAAACAAGTTGGGCAGGGGGAGTGGCATGCCCTGCTTAGAGCCAGATGAAACAATCCTGCGTTGCGCTGAAATTGCATCATTTGCTTATCCAGGACAAATTACTGAGCACACAGTTCCTACAGTATGTCCCAAAGACATTGAGTAAACACATTAGTAACGGACAGAGCCACGCTACATGAGGAGAACCTCCTAAACTGAATAAACAAATCTGGGCCCTCTCTGTCCACCTGTGTCTTTCTTTTTGTCTCCATATCTCTCTCCCCCTCTGGCCTCTCTCTCAATCTGTCCACCTGTCTCTTTCTTTCCTCAGTCTCTGCCCTTCCTTGTCTCTTTCCAGGTTCTCCATCTCTAACGTCCTTTGCCGCCCCTCCTCTCTCTCCGGGTGTCTATATCTCCTCCATCCTTTCAGTCCCTCTGCTTGCCAGATGTTATAAAAGTGGCCATCTGAGAGACGGGATGACCGTGATTCATCAGGGCAGCACGTGTGTTTAATTGCACACTGTAATGCAGGCTTGGTGCAATTTAAGTGCTGCGTATAATTATCGAAAATAGATTATGTTTGAAATGCGGAGGATTGCCTCTACAGAGAGAGATAAAGTGCAATGTTCTCAAACTTTTTCAAATTAAAAGTTGATAATGATAATGGCTTTTACTTTGAGAACAGTGAGCTCATTTTTAACTAAATGGAACCAAGGTAGATTCATATCAATTTAACGAAAACGTCTTTTTTGCTTTTAGCGTTTTCCAAAATAATTAGCCTCAACTACTGGGGACAAACTTTACTGCTGCTTTGGTAATTGACTACATGATATCATAATTAAAAGATTATGAAAGAATACGACTGTAATAATTAGACCTGTATGGAGCAAAACGACTAATCAAACGACATTAAGATTTGGATTTATAAATGCTTTCAGGCAACACATTTCATTTCAAACTTTTCTGTGGTCAAATAAAAAACAGATTCTGGTACAGTAAAATAGAAAAAACCTCCACTGACCACAAACTCATTACGAAGCTTGATAGTCTTGAACAATGCCTCAGAGCACCTCATTTAACACTGGGTCTCAATGTGAAGATGACTGGACATAATTCCTAGACCCCTAGAAATCCGAGTCTGAGGGTCTTTCTCAGTGAGATAACTCAGCATTGATAGAGTCAAATTAGTTTTACCTTCCAAAGTTTCAATATTCCTTTTTCTTTTAATCACTCATCTCTTTCCATCTTTCAGAGTCAAATGTATTTTCAATTGGTACCATGAAAACAGCTATCAGTCGTGATCTGGTGATGTACGTCTGAAATGCATTGCTTTAGTGGCCAGCGAGAGAGGAATCAGATTAGATTTTCCATTAAGCGGCTGAGCTAAATGCACAGCAAAACGCAACTTAAGTGCACAAGACAAAGAAGAACGCATTTGAAATCTACTATAGCTTTTGTCTCTTGTTAGGTTGTGATGTATTAGGGAAAAACATGTTCTATAAACAAGCTGAGTAGCAGCATTGCGATTTGTTTGTTTTCATGAATTTTAATTCTATCCGTAAATAAAAACTACCCGAGTCCACTTATCGTGTCTCATCCTCTCAAATTGTCATGTCGGCTTTTTTGACAGTTATAGCATTTTTTTTCCTTAGCCGCCACAAAATTGCTTCTATGCCACTGCATACAGCCAGGGATTGAGCCGATGACCTGGATGCTGCTGTTTTTGCACCACAATCAAAATGGCTGCTTGACACAATCACACCTCCACGGAAACAATATATTCTTCCACTGAGAAGTAGTTCCTACATCCCCACTGAGTACTTTGCCTCTGGCTTGTCACTTGCGCTACTAATAGCAATCCTATGGCTTTTTCAATTTCCCTGAGCGCAGCGTGAGAGTTACAAAGAAAAATGTTAGGCCATCCAAACCTGTGCAATTATGCCACACGTTCCGTGTTTTCATCAAAGGAAACACTGCTGCCATTTCTGAAGGGTGACACAGTAAGTCCTGGAAGCTACATGCTCAATGAGGGCAAAACATTTCTCAGCACCAGTCATGATGAGAAGCAATCCAGATGACTCGACATCATTCTGTATTAGCGGATGCAGGACTAAAGCTATACCGGGGACGCAAGATACACCACAGCATCACCCCGATGTCATATCCTGCTGTGAGACAGGGCTAGTGTCAGCACTGTAATTGGCTGACAGAGAACCAGCCTTGCTCTATCCGCTGTATGTCTGACAGTGGCTTGAAAAGGAATGGCAGAGATTTGGGCCCATGGGAAAAGTGAACCAGAACAGTATGCGGTCGTCATCTGACTGCGGTGAATCTAGGAGTCCTTGCCAGAGCTCGTATTCAATACACTGCGAATTGAACTGATTCCGAGAACTGAAATGAGTTTGTACTATTTCACAGGTCTTGATGAAGACATGCTGCCTTGCATCAATACCTGTCAAGCTGGCTTTGATCAGTTCTGGATGGTTCCGGGACTTGAGGAGCAGACGGTCCGCCTAACTTTTACTCCATTTTGTCGGGCGTTTAGTACTGGAAGAGGAAAACTTCCTCATGTATTTCTCAGTGAAGTCTCCTGGAACAGCTTTGATAGTCATATTTGAGATTGACAGGCCATTCAGGGCAATATATTTTGTGTGTGTGGGTGTACTGTACGTTTGTGTTTGAGCATCTGCACCTCCAATATCAGCCAGAGAAAACGTAAATCTGCTGTTTAGTGGTTTTGCCCGCTTTCGCCGCACCGTTCCTTTCGCCACCAGCTCCGTGGAGCCTCTGCGAGCCCTCTCTCCCTGACTCACCACACGCTGCGCGACCGGCTTCCATTTCGCGGCGAGAGGTAAATATTCCCTCAACGATAACATCGCCAAGCCGTGGCGCTGCAGATTGCAGGTGTATTACCTCTGCAAGAATACAAGTTGGCCCTTATCTCCTCAGCCCAGACAGGCCCGTTGGAGGGGATATACAGGGAGCGAAGAGGCATACAGAAGCATTAGACAGCAGGCAGGAAGCGCCTCTGGGCTGCATAAAAGACTGCAAAAGACTCACTTGTGTGGTGAGCAAGAGGATACATTATTGGAGACTCTAGTGGATCGTCCCAAAAGTACCAGCTTCTAAGCCCTGCTGATGTCTGTTTTTGTGCTTAAGTATACAGTATCAGTAAGCTTGCTGTTTAGAGGGTGACAGTTCGTAAGAACTCGATTCACAGTCAGCTCTTTGTGGCTAGATCTTTGTAAGTTTACTATAGTCAGGCCTTTATCTAGGTACTATTTGCCTGCCATTGAAATGACTGGAGACTGTACAATTTATTATTTTTTTTCATTATTGCGTTAAGCATCATTAGTCAAAGTCAAAAGTCAAAGTGGTTTATTTATCATATGCATTGAACAACATACATCATCCTATGCAGAGAAATTCTTATTGACATGGCTCGGCGATTAGATGTTCATTGATTCATAGTGTATATTGTGTATGTCTCCTTCAAATTTTGAACAACATTGAATTAATTACATATTTATACTACAACATTTTATTCTCCACAAATCATGGTATTGGGAAATAGATCCAACTCAATATTCAAGCATGGAAGCCTGCTATTTTTGATAAGCCATTCTAACAAGGTGTTTATATGTAATTTCAAATCACACAAACCCAATTCATAAAAAATCACTGTAAACTACTGAACCTTTTCGTCTACTTACAATTTGCAATAATCGACCATTAACAGTTTTTTCCAACTCTTTGCAATTTCCTAAACATGACTCTAAAACGATAGCAAAAGAGGACAACATTAATAGCTTTTTTATTTTTTTATTTTTAAAAAGAGCACAGTATTACTATAAATGTCCACTTAATAAAAGGTATTTTGGATAGTAATTAATTAAAAATGTAATCATGTGCAGCGGAAATGGCCTTCCTGTTTTAATGGGGGACTCTCCTTGCTCTTATTCATTGTGGTCAGGATATGGACTTACAAGCTTCATTTCAATAAAATAACTCAGCAAACTGTCAATGGGCCTTGTTCAAGCCTCGTAAATAATTGCTAACCTGGCAAATTTCCTCATTCTAAAGCCATTGAGGCTTCCAAAACACAATAATGACTTATGTCCCTTGTTATGTGGAATTGCATTAGTCAAACACAGTTATTGAATTTTCTCTGGAAAACGGGAGGCAATGGCCGCCAAAATCAACGAATGATAATTGAAACAATGTAAAGTTGGCACTGAATGTTCCTCTGTACAGAAACAAGATGAATAAAATGGTATTCTTTCCAGGCCTACTTTGACTAAGCACACATACCTTCTATGATCGTCACAACATCATCCGCCATTTTGTGACTGTGCAGATGCGCAGTTCGTCTGGATCCTAAAATGTCTGCTATCGACAGTTATGAGACCCATACAGCCAACCAAAACAAACAAACAGACCCTTGGTAAACATCCCGACCGCATTTCTGGAACAGGCGCTAGTCCGCTGGGTGTTTCAGTGCTACGAACTACACGGTGCGTACAATGGGTCCTCAGAGTACAACAAGGCTGGATCAGTGTCAAGCGATAGATATGTATCTGCTGGGATAGTCGACACACATTACCCGGCAAACCTATCTGCATTGGCAAACTCTTAATCTTCACCCCCTGGGGTTAAAGTCCCACCGCCTGTCCACGTCCCCCCACAACACCCACACACACACACCCTACCCATAACCTCCCACACCACCCCTCTGTTAGCCCTCACCTCTCGCTGTTCTTGAGGGGGGGCTGACGTTACTGTACAATCCAGAACACCCCCCCCCCCTACAATCAGGACGGATGAGAGGGCTCATGGCTAGCTAGCACTGAGCGGACACGCCACTGAGCGGGGCATTGTGGGAAATCAGCATGGTGCGGCGTGGAGCACCGTCAGACACAAAGAACAGATGAGAGCACATGAGAGGACGAGGAGGGAGGGGCGAGGGCAGGGGCGAGGCGGGCGTGGGCACAGTTCAGGCTCCTCGTTCTGTATGGGAGCAAGGTTTCTGTGTGTGTGTCAAGCAAATCACACCGGAGGTGTCACCAGGCAGCAGGTGGGTGGGCAGGTGGGATGGTTGCTGAGGAGGATGGGTAGCAACCAGGGATGGTGTCGCCATACAGGACCAGATACATGATAGGGATAAAGACATCCCTGATGGCCTGTCAGAGATGACGAGGGCTGATAGTCTGGACGTCCATCCATCAGAGTCGCCTCTCAGCCAGGTCGGACTGTGGTGTGTCTTATGTTTGTCAGCTGCTTCAAGTGACTCAATCATACGCAGCCATCGAGGAGCAGAATCAAAAATCAAAATGGCCTAAAGATCACTGGACTATATTCGCTTTACCTATCGTAATAATGATTTTGATTATTGTTTGTGTGTTTGGTTTTCATTTATAATATTTTGCTATTGCAACCTAGCCCTCATTATTCTTCATTGAGAAAAATCAAGACACTTACCTGCACAGGATCCCAGTCCCTCTGTCGTCGGGCAGAAGAATGGACCTGCAAAACACAGACAGAAATTAAAACATGCACTGCTCCTCTGTCAGGCCATTTAGCCTCACACATGGAGCAGGATGCAGAGTCCAATGGTTTGGACTGGTTAGTGGGAACTGTCAGCCAACTGTGGCTCTAGAGCCCCATCTACTGGTCCAGATCAAGTAGAAATTCTTCAAAACTGGCTGGAAAACAAAGCATTTCTGAAGAACAAAATCCCACAGAAAAACACAACAACGAACAGAATTAATGTTCTGAGATTATTATAATTTTTTAACATGACGGTCGCAACATAATCTAAATATTCATGTTGTTACATTGCAACCATACTGTGGCTTCATCTAATAACACTGCTGCAGCACATTTGTGAATACTGTTGACCTCATAGCCTATTGTTGTTAAACACGTCGCCACAAGGGGAATCGTATCCGAATGCCACTTCCGTTAGCTCGCCAATAACTCTGAACACGGGGGGGGCATCTTACTCACGGGGAGATCATCTCTTTCACAGTCTTATGTGCTCCTATCTAATACATCCTAATAGATGAAAGACACAAAACATTCCAATTCCATTAGTTCCTAACCATCCGGGCCTGTAACAACCAATTCATCCAGTCACAGTCGCTATCTACGGGACACCGGAGCACATCATCTGAGGTAATGAGCCACGGGATGAGTTTCACCGCGAACCGGCCGTCCCTTCAAAGAGAAGACGACCGTCGTGTCGTCTCCGCGAGTTGGAAGCACAGCGTGGGCATGGACTCCATCAGCCGAGCCATGTCCCCGGTCCGCGCCGTGAGAGCGGGCATCTTCTGGTCTTTTTGCAGCGAGCCGTGCGCATGCGCGGAGACGAGAACTCAGCAGCAACCCGCACGGGGGCCGATGGCTTCCAGCTAGCTGGCAAATGAGAACATCAGAGGTCCTAGATCTCAAAATGTGACGGGACAATTGAAGTCTCTACATCTCTTCTAGAACATACCGGGAAGGGAGGGCTGTGACAGCGGGGCTGGTACAGATGATGGGGCATCTGAGGCCAGGGAGGAACTAAAGCACTGTGCTGTGTTGAACACAGCAAAGCTCCGGTGCTGTACAGAGTATTACAGAGGACGATTGATGAATGACAGAAACGCTGTGCATTTACAGCAGACTCTCTTTTACAGAGCCGTTCAAATGAACAACTAGGGTTAAGTGGCTTGCTCAAGGGCATGACAATACATTTCTTACCACTTGTGTGTTATTTCATGTAAATATTTTACAGCAAATTGTGTGTACAATTTATGAATGCAAAATAGTTTTCCTCTGCCTTCCTTTGAATATGAAATAATTGACCAAGGCCAGCCTATGCGCTTCAAACTGCCTTACACTTGTAGAAAGCTTGGTGCTCTAAGGGGAAGAACACTGAGTCATGAAGCGTGGAATGGTGTCCTGTGGAAATAAAAATAAAAAAACTTGAATAAAATTG
>JACXGM010005264.1:0-26521 GCA_016801145.1 Umbra pygmaea
GTACAGGAGAAGGGGGATGATGAGTAGAGGAGGGGGAGGACAACTAGTAGAGAAGGGTGAGGATGAGTAGAGGAGAAGGAGGAGGACGAGTAGAAGAGGAGGGGGAGGACGAGTAGAGGAAAAGGAGGAGGAGGTGGTCGACTAGAGGAGAAGGGAGAGGACAGGCAATAGAAAGATGGGCTGACTCCAAATCAATGTAATCACATCCCTTATCAGACAGCCTCTCATTGTGGAGGGAGGAGGGCGAGAGAGAGAGAGGGAGACAGGCAGAGTGAGACAGTGGGTGTGCATCTCTCCCAGGCTCCACCTTTCTCCACCTCCACCTCAGCTTCTCATTCATCCTGTGGTGATGAGATCCTCCACCATTGTGTTCAGGGAAATTGCTGGGTTATTTTAAGTCCTGTCAAATGAAAGGGTCTGTCTGAGGCCTAGTTCCCCAGGAGCTCAACACCTTTTCTTATCACAGCCAACCAAATGACTCCATCTGCAGCCAGGAGCAGAGGAGGCTAAACGCACCAATGAGGTTGTCCTTTACCAAGTCACCTGGATGTAACCCCACCGTCAGCGGACAGACTGAAGGCATAGACTAGACATGCTATTATGAAGCATTTACATTGTGTTCATCATGCAGAGCCTGCACTGTTTTCTGCATCATATTTAGGACTTTTAGTGAGATTTCTTGTGGGATGTGTAAGGTTTTAATGAAGTGTTGTCACTTCACGTTCACAATCTGAAGTTATTACGCTATTCTTATGGATTATGCTTCGCTAGTCCTTTTCAAACATGTCTTCTGACATTTGTTGTTGGATCGAGGGCTGTCCTGTAAACATGAAACCTGCTTGTTTAGGAGGGTCCCTAATATTATGAAAAAATTGCACAGCTGAATTGTTTTTATATCAATATAAATATATTGCAATAATAATTGTTATGCCTCATGTACATTCAGAGGGTTGAATTTGCCTCATTAATAAAGGCCCCTGCAGAGCCTTGACTAGAAATAGAAAAGTGATGAAGACTTCACAAAGGAAATATCAAATTGGCTATTACGTAGACACAGGAGTTAAGTCGATTGAATGAATCAAATGAAGCATGAATGGAGACAGAAGAGAGAGAGGAGAGACGGAAAGAGAGATGAGAGGTGAGACCAGAAAGGGGGTGAGAGGTGAGCCTTGTTCAAAGAGGTGCGTCTGTGTAAGAGATAGGATGGATGGCAATAAAAGACTGGGGTTATGATGTCGACAGGTTATTCATTTCAGCTTTGAGATGCCCCAGAAACCAAGGAGCATGAAAGGCACGCATGGTGAATGACACCGTATTGGTGAAGTCTGCCACACAGAAAGATAATCACTGACAAAAGATGTGTTCAGTGAGTTGCGTGATTTCTCATAATGCATTGTCTAGAAGAGAATACTTTTTCCGACTGTATCTTTATCAAAACCAATTAATCTACTTGCTCCCGCTTGTAATCAATAACACGTCAATTAGTGATTGAATAATACGATCAAATGAACACTAGACGGGAGTTGTTTTTTCCAGTGCAGAACTCTAACGCTGCATCATTGTACATTCCAGGGCTTGTAACCAGTCCCCAGGTTAGCGGTTCTACCAGTGTAGGATGTCTTTTATGTTCACCAGTGAGTGCAGCACTGTACTGTAATCAGTGTGGACATCCTGGCAGTCCAGATTCTGTTCATAAAAGGTGTTTTGGAATGAACTGGGTATTTTTTGAGCAGCTCTTAGCAGGAATGCTAGTTTCATGTGTCTGTAGAGGAATGGTTGCCACTTCGCTGGGTGCTATTTCATTGTTACAAACGCCTGGTGGCTGCGTCTCCTCTCCTCATGTCATTCTCCTGTCACACTGCTCTTCCCTTCCTTGTCTCCTCCCAACTTCAATCCCTTTCCTCTGCCCCTCCCTTTCCTCTGCCCCTCCCCTTTCCTCTGCTCCTCCCATTCTCCTCATCCCGCCTCCTCATCCTCTCTAATACTGTCCTCCGCTAATTTTGGTTCAGAGTGGTGAAGAGTCACCCCAGTGAATTGGAGGCAGCATCTGATTGAGTCCAGTGAGAAGCCTTGGATGTTAAACACAGAGAAAGCAGAGCCTCTAACACCCATGTTACGTTAGCCGTAGCGACACATTTGCCTTTAATAAAAAGAAGGGTGTTGCATGATTGATTGATCCTCTCGCTCTTTTATCTTTCTCTCCCTCCCCTCTACCTCTCCTCTGTCACCCCCAGTGTCTCTCTCTCTCCCTTTGTCTGTTACTATCTCTCTACCTCTTCCTGCCAACCCTCCCCTCCAGTAGCACTAGTGGCTCTTTAAAGAGAGAGGATAGTGTATAAACAGGTTGGAATTACAGAGCCACGTTGACTACGCTTTTGCATTGCAAACATTTCATCCGGGAATTAACCACAAAAAAAGCAAATTGAGAGAAGTTCAGCTTCAGGTGAAACAAAAGATATGGTAATTTCATGGATTAGCTGACTTTTTATTCTTCAAAAAACGACACATTTGAAATGTTGCATTGACTCCAAAAATAGCAAATATTTCCCATGGAGTCTATTCAGTTCAGTTGAGACAGAGGACTCCAACAAGACGATTTCCTGTCACCGAGGTGAGGGTTAGCTGATGCCCTGGCTCACACTGCCTGTGCCTCTGTGGCCTTGCAGGGCTCAGCGTCAGCAGTGAGTGTCGTCAGCCAGGGAAGTCTCCGTGTGTCAGTGTGAACTGGACGTGTGGAGACGGTCAGCTGGAGGTGGTGAACACAGCTACAGGACGCATGAGGGACTCTGGGACACCATCCAGGCTCTGCAAGCATGCCCTGTTCTCACGCTGGGCAAGGCTGTACCGCAAGGCAAGTTCACAAACACATTTTACCGTAATGAATTGGAATAACAACATACTTTAACAGCAGATGTTTTAAGGTGATTCAGGTGAACACTGTAGAACCACTTGAGGCCTTTGAGCCCAGCCATAGTTGGCAAAATAAAACTCTGTGGGTAAGCCCTCTCTATCTACACAATAAAAGCATATTATTTTTTGGAACAAACACAAAGCGCAGTTTAATTTTCATTATGAAAATGAATGTAACCGATACTGCCCGCAACACCCAAATGGTGGCAGTTAAATTAGAACTGTAAAACCGTAATTATTTGGAGAAGCACTTGAGGATCCTTGGTTGGGGAGTGCAGGAAGGCATGCAGCGGCATACACAGTAATCTCCAAAGGAACTTTTGTGACTGTGCCTGGTCCTCTCTCTCCTAGTCTAGTGGCTGCTGCTCTCTTCACTCCGCCTGCGCAACAAAAGAAACGCACAAAAGCACAGAGAATGTTCAATTGCTTGTGAAATTTAAATGGGGAGATTACACAGCTGTTGGAGTTTCCCGTTTGTGCCGGCTCATTCGTTTTGTTTTGCTCTCCCCCCTCCCTCTAACACTTTACGCTCCCCCTCCCTCTGTCTCTTTCATTCTCCCTCCTATTCCTTTCTTTTCCTGTCTTCCTCGCCCTCCTTCACCTCTCTTTCTCCAGTTAAGTGTCCATGCTCCGGGGCGCGGCGTGGACCAGCCACTGATGTACTGTGATGCCAAGATGGCCGCCGGCTGCTACCAGACTGTGAAACAGCAGTGGTTCAGATCGCTACAAGAGAGCGGCCTGGGGACCTGGGTGAAGAAACCACCAGAGCAGGAGTGCTTCCTGTTACATGACTGAGACACACCGGAGGATGGCATGCGTGTTCTTCCGTCCTTTTGTCTGCTCCCACAGGAGCATGAGGTAGTTGCCTCTCTGGCTGTCCACTGACTTTGGTTTGCCCTACAAACCGTCACCTCGTCTACGACAGTCACCTGTGTTGTTGCTCCTTCGAGTCCTATCGCCACCAAAAATAGCAGAAAATGGAGAAAGAGCGATTGAATGAAAGAAAATGGCATCAGTTGGCCCTCTCCTTTGGTATATCTCAGACACCCCCACCACCCCCCACCCACACCAGTCCCTGGTTGTCACATCTGAGCCAGAGAAAAGGCAGGGAAGAAGGCAGGGTAACCTTGGTCAAAGTGAAAGGCAGCCGCTATCTTGTCATCAGCCATTTGGGGCAACGCTGCCCCTGCAGAGCTGTAGCGGGACGTGGGACCGGGCCAGCCAATTACAAGCCTGTCACGGTGACGTGTGACGGACGGAAAGAGAGAGGGCCCACAGAGTCACTGAGAGACAGCTTCGCTACAGGCCCTGGTCACATACTGCATCTCTTACCTATATCGACATTTTCACACAGACATATTTTGGTCGCATCTATATTTAACTCACCCATCTCCATCTGGTTCCTCTCGTTTCTACATCTTTTCACCTTTTTCTTCCAGCCATTTCTGCACAGCCTTTCCTCTCAATGTTTGACGGATCTCAATCTATCTTCCTACTTTCTTTCGTTAATTTGATCTGCTCTTTGGTGGCACAAAACGGAAAAAGAGAGTAGGGAGATGATGGCGACATGATGTCGAGATGGAACATAACAGCCTCATTTGCCAACATTTGGGTTCCCCGTTTCCTTGTAACACCACAACCATCATGTGCTCTTTTAGCACATCCCCTGTTGCATAAACACTCTAGGTTGGTATCACCTGTGTACCTTTTGCCATTTTTATTTTCTCTCTCTCACTGTAGCTGGAATGCCGCTGGGGTTTTGTTGCATATGGATTGTTATATTTAAAGGGTGTTTGAATGTACAGTAGAGACTTTGTGAGGCAGCGTTGAATTTAAGCTGGTGTAGAAGGGTTGTGACCAGGTTTCAACCTACCTGCTAGAGTAGTTATGGAGTGATTACCTGCAATGACGGGTGGGACAATGATTAGACTGCTGTTTGGTCCTTTAATGGGAGAAAAACAATCAATACAAGTTGTCAAAATGCCGTTTGTTCTTTTTTTGCAGAGTTGTTACCTTGCTAAATAGTCATCTTCAGTCCAGGTTTTTAATGGTTTCTGCATTTTAACCTTACAATCGTCTCATCCCAGTGAGTAATGGTCCACTACTCTTGAAAAGCTTTCATTAGTACAACACAGACCTGTTATTGTTGGCCATGTGTGTCAATGTTCACATCCAATAAAACATTACATAATGTCAGTTTTGTTTAAATGTGTGGTTTGAATGTAGGATAAGATCATTGAATATATAGCCTACATATTAACGTCATGTCGTTTTAACCCTCCCCACTATGACGCTGTTCTTCAGGATGAGAACGTGGACGCTACAGCAACAGCACCACCTAGCGGTCACAGGCATTATGTCTGTTTTTGTACATCACTATATTCAGCTATTGTGTAAATGTCCTCACACTTCCCACACACACATACTTTACTCAAAAACAAACAGATTTATTTGATACTGTTCCACCAAAGACATAAGTCATCCATAGTAAATTGGGACTGTTTTTTCATCTGGAAAATGATAGAAGGTGGTGCTTCTTGATTCAATCTATGAAGCCAAAATTATGATAGAAAGCAATGTTTAAATGTGAAAGTGGCATGAGGTGGATGGCATATGCAGAGTTTACTGTGAATGTGATCGTAGGTGAATTGTTTTAAAATTTCCAATTACATTTTAAAGATTCTATTTGTAGCATATGCATAGAATTTCACAGAGTGAAAACAGAAGTTAATTCTCTTTCAGTAACCAATTACCAAAGCTGTAGAATGTGTATTTCGTGATAATATGATTTCATACACTGTGCAGAACACATTTTGCTATTTGAACAACATTTGCAATGAGGATGTGACATGTTGTGCTTCCTCAGTGTTTGTCAATGGACAAATGCAGGACTGTCTTCAAATTATGCATTTTAGGCTGGGTTTTTGTGTGTGAAAAACCACTGCATAGTCTAGGGAAACATTATTACGTATACTTTTATCAATTTCTTTAAAATATGTAGAAAAACAGCTTTTACAACATTTGAAAGCAGTTCACTTAAAAATTTTGTAATTCTTGTGTTATGGTGTAACAAATAGCAACTTTTAACTCTGACCCTCAACGATATAGATGGTATTCAGCCCAAAGTTGGTTTAAAAATCATCGATTGGCCCTGTTCATTGAGTGGAAATCAAGTTCTTGTTCTCTTTTATAAAGGGCACCTGTGTATTTGTCAAATTATCTCACTAAATGCATATCACACTCATACATAATAAACAATTGATCATTAATTATTTTCTTATCCATTGTTGCCACTTTTAATCCTGTTGTTCATCTGAAAGTTCATAATGTACATAGTTCATTTTCACTCTAGAGGCAAATGTTGTTGTGTGTTTGCTTTATTACCAGATACATTTCATAGTCATTCAATTAGTTCAACATTGTTTGTGGTTCTAATTAAAAATAGTCATTGGTAAATCCCCTTAAAAAACAGGTAATTTTTTAGAGTTATTTACAGTGTGGCATGAGTGAATGGCAATATTGTATTAAATTACTGTACATTTGTAAAACGTTGTACAAAATGTCAAAAGAAGATATTGGATGGTTAATAAGAAGGTATGTCTAATTCAGATGTAATTTGAAGTTATATTAATGCTGCTAAGGTTGTAAACTGCACTTCAGTATCACCTTAAAAGAAATTGAATGTTTGTACATGTGAATAAAAATTTAAAATCTGCTCATTTTATGCTTATCTTGATTTTTTTTTATGAAAGAGGATACAGGTGATATTTACTTTCAACTTTTTCTGTAGGAAGAGCCATGTGTCATCAACCTAAAATACACATTTTCTCAAGGTGACTGGCAATGAGCGACATTCCCTCACTGCATATTCAACACTGTTTTTATGACTGTCCATCTTCACAGAAGCATCCACAAACAGATATTACGAGACCCAGGGACGTCAATAGAGATTTATGGATAGGGGACTAAAAGCATCTACTAGGCGGGTCTCGGGACACGTTCCTCCAGGATAGTTTTTTAAATGGCCCCAAAATGTTTGCTCTCCCTTTCCCTCAGCCTCTCCTTTTGCATGACCTTTCAAGATAAGCCCAAACATTTGATAAACTAAACATTGAAGACTACATCAGTCTTGCTAAATAACTCAGTTAGTTGATTTCTATGGTGGGAAGATAATGATGAATAAATGTTGATGTTAAATAACAAGCAAATAACTAACTTGACAGCTGACTTACAGACTAATGAAATAGTAATTATTGTAAATTACTTTTTAATTTGTAAATAAAGTCATGTACAAAATCTATCTGCCCTAACATAACACAAATGCACATTGTAGGAAGCTATCTTCACTTGAATTCTGTCAGAAAGAACCACAGAAGGTCTGTCACTATGCGAAACGACAATGTTAATTCTAGTCACCATGTAGGATACAACTTGTAGCACCTGTTAATGTTAGACCCCCGGCCCTAGCTAAGGTAGCGCTAGCGACGTCACTGACAAGACCATTCCCTATCCCAAAGGAAATACATTGGAAACTCCTCTAGCTACACTACAATAAACACCATCATTGACTATTTGCTCCCCTACCTGGCCCTGATAACTGTTTTATTGCTCCTGGTCCCTGTAACAGGCAGGAGATGTACTCTATGTAGGGATGCACTCTGTGATTATAAACCGTAAGGCTAGGATGCAAGTTAAACTATAGGTGAATAGGTGTGCCCTGGGATTCATTTTTTTGGGCTCTATTCAATTAAACCTGCATTTTAGTATAGATTTTTGACTTGGTCAAATTAAATTGCAGACTGGTCTCACAGCCATAACTAGCATTAGATGTCACCCAGATAACAGATGTTTTGGTGTAACTGTGCTAAGGTAATGGAGCTACGGGCTGACATCAGTGAGCTCCGGTGAATCACACGGTGACAGAGCAGCCAGAGAAATTGTCAATGAGAGCATGATGGTCAAATCCCAGACCAGTTCATTAGATGTACAGCCCACCTAATCACAGTGTTCAGACTTGTAAACGCAGGGACTGCAATAAGGTAGCAAACCAGCAAAATAACACAATGTCCCTCTGATTATAGCTCAAAATGAAATACATCTGCTGGATGAGCTAAAACCCAAGAAAAGAATACTGGAACATAATATATATATTTTCTTAATAATTACATACTCTCCTACATTTAAACTGATTTGATTAAAAAAAAGGTAATGTGAATTTCAAAGGAATATGTCACTGGGCCTTGTCTGATAAAGTTAAAACAGCTTTAACCTTGATCGTGTCAACTGTCAACCAATCCAAATGTGTTCTCCCTCTAAGTCATATTTTCCCATTAAGGGACCCTTATCTATGTGACATTTAACCCCTAAACCTTTCTATCAAAGACTGCTTATCACCCTGTCAGAAAAGCTTTAGAGAAAGAAAAACAGATAGGCGACAGTGAGAAACCAGGGTAGGAGAGCATGTTGGGGTTGCTGAGAGAACAGGCTCTCCTCCATATTCAGAGCACCACTGAATTCGTGGAACCCTCTACGAGCCACCACTGATCTGATCAGCTCTCATGTTTATTAGAATGCATTATACATGTTATATTACGTGACACACTATCCAACTTACTGTACCCCCATTGAGTTCAGTATCTTTGATGTAGTCAGTAGCTGAGACATTTACCCACCGACGCGAACCGGTAACGCGCCTGCCAACTTTATTTACTGTCCATTTCGATCTACCATACTTCATACACTTCTTGGAGACTGCCACCGATTCCGCATCAGAAATGAAACACTACATTTAGTACACAAATATTTACCAGAGCTCCATGCAATGTACAGAGTGCCATTTGGAATAGCAAGTCTTTTTATTAGGGTCTATTCGTATATCTTTTGACTCATTTTGAGGCTGGTCTTCTCGCTGTAGAAATCCATTTCTATTCACTTAGACGAGATTTCCGTCTGCTCTAAGTAAACATTCGTTTGATTTTCTCCTTTTGAAGTAAGCGTCTGAGCAAAGAGAACTCATTGACTGGCATGATGTGCACACATGGATGAGAAACAACACAAAGGGTAGAAAATTCTGTACTCTTATTATGTTTTTGATGCAGCCTTCATGCTTTTATAGAATTACGTAAGGAGTCAAACGTAGCCAAAATTACCAATAGCTTTGAACTTTTAAGGGCAAGACAAGACTGAAGAAACTTGGTCGTATGTATGTGAAGCATTGTCATAGTTAGTCTATTCACTGAATCATAAAAACATTACCACATTAGGAAAAGTACTTAAATCATATAATACATTCCACTTATATAGCGCTTTTCAAGGTACCCAAAGCGCTTTACACAGTGAGGGGGAAAGCCCACCTCATCCACCATCAATGGCAGCCATTTTGCGCCAGAACGCGCACCACACATCAGGTGGAGAGGTGAGTAGTTACATATGCCAACTAGGAAGGCGGGGGATTATTAGGTGGCCATGATTGAAATAAGGCCTGGTTGGGAATTTGACCATGACACCAGGGTTAACACCCCTACTCTTACGATAAGTGCCATGGGATTTTTAATGGCCACAGAGAGTCAGGACACACATTTCACATCACATCCGAAAGACTGCACCCTACGCAGGGCAGGTGTCCCCATCACTACCCTGGGGCATTGGAATGATATTTAGACCAGAAGAGTGCCCCCTACTGGCCCTTCAACACCACTTCCAGCAGCACTGGTCTCCCATCCAGGGACTAACCAGTCCCAAGCCTGCTTAGCTTTAGAAGCAAACCAGCAGTGGAATACAGGGCTCTATGCTGCTGGCTGTACTTTAGTACACCTTTTTTCATATACAAGACTGGGAACTAAAGATGATTTAGTTCCCAGTGACATGGGATCTTTTTCAGAGGTGATCTGATTCCTAACGAACAATCAGTATAAAATAAAAAGTGTGTGAGCCTTAATAAATAGGGCAACATGTCCATGCAACAAGTTCACTTATTCTATTAGCCAAGATGTGTTAATTTAGCATTCAATGTTATTATGAGTTACAATATTGTAACTATTCAATATAGATTTATATAGAAGCACCATTTCAACAAATTAAATAGGAATCATAACTTTAATTGGATTTACAAGCATCTGTACAGAAAATATATCAATCCAAAAATGAATACAGTGTGCAAAATATATAATAAAATAATGAATGCATTTTCTTACAATGAAGCTGCCGTGCCTCATCTATCTACTAGAACTGGTTCAACCTTATATACGTTCTCATTTGAATACCAGACATGCCTTCCACTTGTGATTCATATGAGGCTCCTTGGTCCATCCCTTCCTCTGAAGATTAAAGATGAGGCTCTGATACAGTGAAAGTGATGCAGAAACTCTAAATAAAATGAAAAGCACAATAGTAACATTCTGCTAAAGGCAAACTAGTTTGCTTGCCTCAAAAATGGTAAGACTATTCGCTGCATAGTGCACTACTTTTCCCAGGGAATATTAGGCTTAGACAAAATAAATCGCACACTATATAGTGTATAGGGTGCAACATAATAAAGAGCCATGCTGGTAGCAACATTAATCTGAACGGGTTTACATTAATGAATTAATAAACATCAATGTATATCCACACTGAATATGTGAAGTAACCTTAGGCAGTGTTTATTTGGTTATTATATTGCCTAATGTGAATAAATCACAGCTTGTTCAACTTTTACGTTCACATGCAGGACACAGAAAACAGTGTGAAGTACAGTAGAAAATGGACACAAACACAGTAACAAAGCAACTGACATTCCTCGTCCTAAAAGCATGAACGTAGATTACCTTGAGTACAGATCACGTGGACCAGCGATACAAACCCAGAATACACACGCATACCAAGAGCACTTTCTACAAATGGGTATTTTCACTCAGAATAGGTTGTACACTATAAACACTTAACATAACTTGATACAGGCCAGCATTTTCCTGACCAAGGAACACTATAGCAAATAGGTATATCCTACTACTGAAGAGTGAAATATACCTGACATGGTAACAGTGACAGGAAAGCCTTCTGGTCCTCATCATTATGAGTCCTCATATTATAACTCTTTGCTAAGTACTTAAACAAATTCCAATACCATTTATTGGAGGACGTTATGATAGCAGTAGATGAGCATTCATTATCTAGGATTGCTGTTATTAATCTGTAACTGCCAGGGGAATCACAGGTCCAGCTGATTCATTAAGTTTCATTGAGCTGTAGTTATGTACAGTAAACATGAATATCCATCAACTGTATTTAGCAAAGTAGGTGAGCAATAACCACAATCACACCAGATGTGTCCCATGAAGGACTGGTGAAATACCAGGTGTCTTGTGTCCCATGAAGGACTGGTGAAATACCAGGTGTGTTGTGTCCCATGAAGGACTGGTGAAACACCAGGTGTGTTGTGTCCCATGAAGGACTGGTGAAATACCAGGTGTGTTATGCCACTGCAGCTGCAAGCATGAGTGTACAATGTTATAATGAAGAGGAAAAAATAAAACATTATGGCAGGTTCCTTATGGTCAAATCTAGAGTACACCCACATAATGTTCCTATTGAGATTACAATGCAGTAAAGAACTAGCAAGTATCCTAAGATCAATAAGGCAAACAAATATAATATATATATATATATAGCTATAATATTTAAACAGCTGTACAACTTAAAATTCTGACAAAATCTGAGGTAAAATTAACTTTTACATTGTTCCTTAGATCATTAATTGGTTAGGATCTGACCTCACCTGGCAGTCTAGGTCTAAATTGGACACTAATTGAAGGGAAAGACCAAAAACCAGCATACACTAAGCCCTCTGTGGAACCGGCTTGAGATCTGTGGTTGAAATGGTTTAATACAGTAAAATCATAGCCATACAGTACCCGGGCTAGAAAGGAGAAAAGCCACAATCACCCCCCCCCCCCCTTTGTTATTCACAATCACCTACATCAACAGGGGTTTGTATAAGACCACCTACTGCTGTTCAAACAGCACTGAAACAAGACTATAGAAGTAGTGTGCTTTCTGGAGTTGACTCAGTTGACCATTATACAGGATGCAGTCGGTTTTAAAATAAGAGTTGAAACACAAACGCACTCACAGTCCATGCTAAATCCATTTGCTATATACAGTCCATGCAACATGAGCACAGTGGAGAAAATGTACATTAAACACAGTGTTTATGTGCACTGCAGTATAGGAAGGCTGTCACTTCTCCTGCAGTAGAACAGGGATGTTGATGTTCCACCCAATGGCCTGCCGGTCGAAGCCACAGGTAAAGAGGTTACAGGAAGCGCTCTCCTCGTTCCACACAGAGCAGCAAACCATGCGCCGGTGACCCTGGAATGAACAAAGACTCGTCAACAACACTCAATGAGCACACAACATGGGCTGCAACGCTCCGACAACCCTCCGTGTATCGTGTGCACCTAAAGCCCAGACGGCCCCCATCCCCCGGCCATCCCGGCCACACATCATCTTCTCAGCTCCCCAGTAGCGACTTCACCTCTCTGCTACCGTACACAGTCCGCCCTATTATTGGCTACAGCAGCGGAAGCATGGCAAATGCTCAGGGAACCAGGCGTCTGTGTGACCGACAGAATGACCGATGGATGGAGACTCCAGCGCTCACTCGGCCCTCCCAGGGACAAGGCTGTCTCTGTGGGAGACACGTCCTCCCTCAGTGCCTACCTGTCTGTTGCTGCGTGGTAGTCGTGCCAGTCTCACTCCAGCCATGTCAAACAGCCTGACCTGCCGGTTGTCATGTGGCAGAGCGATGATTCGTTGGTTGGCTGAGACACTTATCCTGAAAGGAGTTCAGCCAGGGTGTGGAGAGACAAACAAGAGCAGAGAACAGATAGCTACTTGATAAGGAACCACAACTAGAAGTTATTTTTATTTTCACAATGTAATATATTTCACATGTATAACGTACAATGAGGACTACTGGCTTCGATGGTCTGTCGTTTCTTTTTTTGTCATCAACACGTCTAATAAATGTCCCTCTCACCGGTTGACTGCAGAGTCAGTACGAATGGTTGCTATGGGCGACCTCATGTTCTTCAGGTCCCACACCTTAACGGTGCGATCGTCACTCCCCGACACCACGTTGTCCCCCACTGTGAACACAGCCGACGTCACCGTGCTGGAAAAACATAAAAAAACAGAAGTTCACCATCACAGTTCCGACTTCCTGTCAAATCTCAAAGCTATCAAATGAAAAACAAATTTCCTTCAATGCTCTCAGAACAAAAGCAAGCATATGACAGAATCATTTAGTGTAATAAAGATGTGCTACTTCTAACGCTCATGTATGACTCCAGTCGTTCAGCCTGTGGGGAGAGCAATCTCTCAGCTGTCACACAGTCGTTAATAAATGAGTGTGATATGAACAGTGAGGCTGGGATTATTATTTATAATGTAACAGCAGGGGTGGAACAGAGTTCCCCAGCCCTGGTTCCCCTCTGTGGCTGCCTCTCAGCGTGCCATCTCTGGGTACGCCTGACTCAGGCGGTGGGGTGGCTGTTTGGCAGGGGACCTGTGAGCTGCAGCCAGTGGAGTGGAATGACAGTTTAGAGGGCGTGTTCTGACATGCGTAGCAGAAAGTACTCAGAGCTAATCTAGGCTGTGTGTGTGTCACCAGGGATCAGATTGCTCAGGCCGAATTGCTCACCTCAGCGCCTCCCTCTGAACGCGAGCCAGACGCGATCTAGCACAGCACTCTCACACATGCCCACGTCACGGACATTCCTTTAATATTTTCCCTGAATAATGTCACACAACTCCCATTTTGTATCCCCACCCCTTTTACGGAGTCTCCTTCCACTACAGGTGCCAGGGGGAATCAATTTGGCGCTCTGTTCGTTCTGATTAAGATTAGCACCAGCAGAGCTGCACGCAGCCCAGCCTCACACACACACTGGCTAACTCCTAGCAAGCCCTAATTTAAATGGACATCATATTACACTTTAATTAAGAGGGCTAAACTCTGCCATATTAAAGAGGTAGGCGCCGGAGGCCACGGCGCACGCAGGCTTAATTTAAGCGTGTCCCAAACGGCACCCTAACCTGTATAGTGCACAAAGTTTAACCAGGATGTGCATAGGTCTCTGCCATTTGAGATGTTTAAAGCTGACCAGACCAACACACTTTCTGGCATTGAAGGGTCAAGCTGCTCCCCAGGAGAGATCATAGATTATAGCATGATTAAGGTCCTATTATAACTTGAGAGATATTCTGACATGTTGCATCTCTCCTGAGCCGACTGAAAAGCAAGGTCATGATTAATTACCGAGAGAAGAAAGAAGGAAGTTTAATGAATCAAAGACCATCTTTCGTCATCCTTTAGCACCATTAATGTGTACTGATCATTTATACAAAACTTGATAGAAAAATACAGATCCAGTGCATTTTTCAGCAGACTGTCTAGATCTATTTGACTGCAACTCATTTTTGTTTTGTTTGAGTATCATATTGATCTAACATTTCTTTCCGGTATCTATGCACAGGATATTGATAGAAGATTCTAACCTTTCAAAGAATGGAAGCGATTACTTATTTCCTTCAACAGGAGTGTACGATTACAATTCACCAAAACCAGATACGAGTTGATAAAGTACTCTGAAACAAGTCAGACGCACGCACCCCCTCACTCACACGCGACTGTGATCAAACACCTAAAAACAGAAGCAACAGAGACAAACGCGACATGGCACCTCGCTTGTAAAGCAACTCCGCTGCCACTTTCCATCTGCACTCCCCCACTTGTTAGCTCCCATACAATGTAAACTTCCAAAGTGAAACTAGTCCCTACATAGAGCACCACTGACCCCTGTCAAAACTAGTGCACTCTGAAGGGCATAGGGGGCCATTTGGAATGAGGACCAGTAGGAGGCGGTGTGAGTGGATGACTACACTGTGCGTTTGACTGCCACCATACCATGTCACTGTACATTAGTCAGGATTGTGTCTGAAGACACTGCAAATGAGCGCGTCTTTCCCAGAGGCTCTTCCTCTACTAACCGTCCTCCACTAACCGACCCCAGCGGGAGTCATTGTTGCAGCATTAACCTGCTCTGTCAGAAAGAGCCCTTATCAATATAACATTACATTACCCTTTTCTTCTTAGGCTACGCTTCCAAATCAAAGTCATACAAGCCTCTCAATTAGTGCTGTGCAGTTCAACAACCATCCTTTCTTTTGTTTTGGACCGTTCTTTGCAGGGAACTGAGGGGACTGAATCGCTCATTTCAAGTGAATTATTATTGCATAGCAGAAAGGCTGTGTTGGAGATATTCAAAACAACTGAGCGACAAAATCAGCTCATAAATAACGATTCATCTGTAGATCTGTCAGTCACATTGTATAATACACTGTTACTGATGCTTTGGAACAAGGCCAAAACCATGCACATTTTAGCTGTTGGCGACATCAAAATAGGTCTGCATGATTCGGGGAAAAATATGAATCACAATTTTTTTTTCTTAGAATTGATATCACGAATCCCTGCCACAATTCTCTTCTCACAAAATGTAATGTGTATTGCACACATGAACCATGACAAAACAACACATTTGCAGTAACAAACAGATTTTTTGGCACATATAGCACATTGCACATCACTACAAGCCTGTAAACATAAAGGCTTCAATGAATAAAGAAAATAAAGTACATAATGTACAGTAGGCTACCAAAAATAGTAACATACAATGCCTTGTGAAAGTATTCGGCCCCTTGAACTATTCGACCTTTTGCCACATTTCAGGCTTCCAACATAAAGATATGAAACTGTAATTTTTTTAGAAGAATCAACAACAAGTGGGACACAATCATGAAGTGGAACGAAATTTATTGGATATTTCAAACTTTTTAACAAATAAAAAACTGAAAAATTGGGTGTGCAAAATTATTTAGCCCCCTTAAGTTAATACTTTGTAGCGCCACCTTTTGCTGCGATTACAGCTGTAAGTCGCTTGGGGTGTCTTTATCAGTTTTATCAGAGAGACTGAAATTTTTGCCCATTCCTCCTTGCAAAACAGCTCGAGCTCAGTGGGGTTGGATGGAGAGCGTTTGTGAACAGCAGTTTTCAGTTCTTTCCACAGATTCTCGATTGGATTCAGGTTCCATTGTAGATTTTGCTTTATGTTTTGGATCACTGTCTGGTTAGAAGACAAATTTCAGTCCCAGTCTCAATTCTTTTGCAGACTCCATCACTTTTTCTTCCAGAATGGTCCTGTATTTGGCTACATCCATCTTCACATCACTTTAAGCCATCTTCCCTGTTCCTGCTGAAGAAAAGCAGGCCCAAACCATGATGCTGCCACCACCATGTTTGACAGTGGGGATGGTGTGTTCAGGGTGATGAGCTGTGTTCAGAAATAACTTTCTTCTTGCCACTCTTCCATAAAGGCCAGATTTGTGCAGTATACGACTGATTGTTGTCCTATGGACAGACTTGCGCACCTCAGCTGTAGATCTCTGCAGGTCATCCAGAGTGATCATGGGCCTCTTGGCTGCATCTCTGATCAGTCTTCTCCTTGTATGAGCTGAACGTTTAGAGGGACGGCCGGGTCTTGGTAGGTTTGCAGTGGTCTGATACTCCTTCCATTTCAATATTATCGCTTGCACAGTGCTCCTTGGGATGTTTAAAGATTGGGAAATCTTTCTGTATCCAAATCCGGCTTTAAACTTCTCCACAACAGTATCTCAGACCGGCCTGGTATGTTCCTTGTTCTTCATGATGCTCTCTGTGCTTTCAACCGACCTCTGAGACTATCACAGAGCAGGTGCATTTATACGGAGACTTGATTACACACAGGTGGATTCTATTTATCATCATTAGTCATTTAGGTGAACATTGGATCATTCAGAGATCCTCACTGAACTTCTGGAGAGAGTTTGCTGCACTGAAAGTAAAGGGGCTGAATAATTTTGCTCGCCCAATTTGTCAGTTTTTAATTTGTTAAAAACGTTTGAAATATCCAATAAATTTCGTTCCACTTCATGATTGTGTCCCACTTGTTGTTGCTTCTTCACAAAAAATTACAGTTTTATATCTTTACGTTTGAAGCCTGAAATGTGGCAAAAGGTTGAAATGTTCAAGGGGGCCGAATACTTTCGCAAGGCATCGTGTAACACATTGAACTAAAAATGGCCCTGATACAGGCTCTAAACTCCTTGAACATGTCTTTCCTTTTTATGAGTATCAAAGTCATTTTAAAATTAAATTGCGAACAAGGGTGAATCGAGATTGTGATTTTATAACGATTTATCATGCAGGCCCATGTCAGAATAGGAAATCTTTTATCACAATTGCCTAAATAATCATCTTCAGATTAATTGCTATATTAAATTATTTAGGATAAATTAAATGCATAATAAAACATTAGGAGGATACAACACATAATTAAATCAATTACTGTTTAGGTACACATTTTATTTGTTTTGTAATAAGAACTTATTGAAATAAGTTATTTACTAGTAGTTTTTACCCATTCTCTTCCCTACATTTTTGTGATGCCCAACTCTCAATTAAGTACTCATCACAGCAACTCAAACCGGTGGTTTCAGGAGAGTTGAAGATGAAGTTGTGTCCTTCAATGTACATTTAGCCTAGATGTTCTGCTTGTTTCACACTGTATGTTTGTCAAGAATGTTCATGTGAGTATTTGTTTTGGAATCAACAAATATGACCCCATCACGGATGAAGACAGAATGAACAGATCATAAAAACTAACTAAAATAACAAATACTTGCTAAACAAAATTAGTGATTAAAAATAATTGAAATCTGTTCTAATAATATTCTGAGTTATTTAGAATCATTCCCCATCTGTGTGTAAATAAGAGGCTTGATACTGTTCATCAGTAATATGACCAACAGCAACTCGCTACAGTTAAACCCATCAGGCAGTTGTATTTGTCCATGTTGGTTCCTTCTAGAACAGATTGCAGTTTGTAAACCAAAGTGGGGAACATGTGAGACAGGAGCTCCCTAAAGGATGGCTGCCCTCTGGTGTCGCTTACTCATACCTCACCGCTGCATGTGAAAAGTGTGTTTGTGCGTGTGTGTGTGTGTGTAGAGACAATGTGGATGGAAAAAGGGCCAGGGGACACAACGACACATTGGTGTGTTTACAGGGGGCCTCCACCTCTGCACCAGGCTGTGTGGGCCTCATTCATCTTGTTGGCCACAGGGCAGTGGAGTGCCTACAGCTGACTGACTGAAACACACACACACTCACTCACGTACAGCTAACCTTGTGGGGACCAGAACATAAAATCCATGTTACCTAACCTTAAACCTAGCTTTAGCCCTAATCCTAACCTTCACCTAAACTTCCCCTCAATAACCTTCCCCTAATGACTGAACCCTAAACCTAACCTATAATATAACCTATATACAGTGCCTTGCGAAAGTATTCGGCCCCTTGAACTTTTCAACTTTTTGCCACATTTCAGGCTTCAAACATAAAGAAATGAAACTAAAATTTTTTGTGAAGAATCAACAACAAGTGGGACACAATCATGAAGTGGAACGAAATTTATTGGATATTGCAAACTTTTTAACAAATAAAGAACCGAAATATTGGAAGTGCAAAATTATTCAGCCCCCTTAAGTTAATACTTTGTAGCGCCACCTTTTGCTGCGATTACAGCTGTAAGTCGCTTGGGGTATGTCTCTATCAGTTTTGCACATTAAATGACTGACATTTTTGCCCATTCCTTCTTGCAAAACAGCTCGAGCTCAATGAGGTTGGATGGAGAGTGTTTGTGAACAGCAGTTTTCAGTTCTTTGCACAGATTCACGATTGGATTCAGGTCTGGACTTTGACTTGGCCATTCTAACACCTGGATATGTTTATTTGTGAACCATTCCATTGTAGATTTTGCTTTATGTTTTGGATCATTGTCTTGTTGGAAGACAAATCTCTGTCCCAGTCTCAGGTTTTTTGCAGACTCCTTCAGGTTTCCTTCTAAAATGGTCCTGTATTTGGCTCCATCAATCTTCCCATCAATTTTAGCCATCTTCCCTGTCCCTGCTGGAGAGAACCAGGCCCAAACCATGATGCTGCCACTACCATGTTTGACAGTGGGGATGGTGTGTTCAGGGTGATGAGCTGTGTTGCTTTTACGCCAAACAGATCAGATTTATGCCAAAAAGATCAATTTTGGTTTCATCTGACCAGAGCACCTTCTTCCACATGTTTGGTGTGTCTCCCAGGTGGCTTGTGGCAAACTTTAAACAACACTTTTTATGGATCTTTCAGAAATGTCCTTCTTCTTGCCACTCTTCCATAAAGGCCAGATTTGTGCAGTATACGACTGATTGTTGTCCTATGGACAGACTCGCCCACCTGAGCTGTAGATCTCTGCAGTTCATCCAGAGTGATCATGGGCCTCTTGGCTGCATCTGTGATGAGTCTTCTCCTTGTATGATCTGAAAGTTTAGAGGGACGGCCTGGTCTTGGTAGGTTTGCAGTGGTCTGATACTCCTTCCATTTCAATATTATTGCTTGCACAGTGCTCCTTGGGATGTTTAAAGATTGGGAAATCTTTCTGTATCCAAATCCGGCTTTAAACTTCTCCACAACAGTATCTCGGACCTGCCTGTTGTGTTTCTTGTTCTTCATGATGCTCTCTGTGCTTTCAACGGACCTCTGAACCTATCACAGAGCAGGTGCATTTATACGGAGACTTGATTACACACAGGTGGATTCTATTTATCATCATTAGTCATTTAGGTCAACATTGGATCATTCAGAGATCCTCACTGAACTTCTGGAGAGAGTTTGCTGCACTGAAAGTAAAGGGGCTGAATTATTTTGCTCGCCCAATTTGTCTGTTTTTATTTGTTAAAATAAAAAAAAGTTTGAAATATCCAAAAAATTTCATTCCACTTCATGATTGTGTCCTACTTGTTGCTTCTTCACAAAAAACTACAGTTTTATATCTTTATGTTTGAAGCCTGAAATGTGGCAAAAGGTCGAAATGTTCAAGGGGCCCTACATTTTTATTTATTTTTCTTCCCTTCCCAATTCCCACTGACTTGTCGGTTCATCCAAACACGTCATCCAGTCGCCGATAGTTTTTGCACTGTTCCCCAACAAGGAAGCCTTTAGTCAGATCATGTACAGGATGATTACGTTCACCAACTCTACTTCTGCAATTAACTTCACAGCCAACCGTTCTGGACACAAGGTATCGCTGGACAGCGATGTGGCAAGGTAGATGTTTCGGCTTATCTAAACCAAATCGCGGGCAGCGCTATGCCGAATGACGCTGCCTCGTTTGAATGCATCCTTAATTTTAACCTTATATCTAAACTACCTTGGCCCTAAAAATAACCCCTAAATCAGAAATTGGCTTTGTCATCACAGGGACCAGAAAAAGGTCTTAATATGGGCATTTTTGTTAAGTGTTACTATTCTTGTAAAGACTTCTGTTCCTAATATGATCTGTATGAACACACACAGTCTCCTGCAACACTGGGTTCCCTGAGAGGGCCTCAATCAACACACACACAGTCCTCTGTGACTGGCGCTCATTAAGTCCAACAGCTGTCTCACACGCTCTCACACAGCACCACGCACACGCACACAAACACGAGCAGCTCCTCAGATACAGTGTGCACATGTTGGCTCAAACACCATCTTAAGTCATTGGTTTTTACAGATCTAGACAAAGAGTAGTAAGACACCATCTCCACATTTACTTCTTAATGGAGACACACGCACCTCCTACTCATTCAAACAAGCACTCGGATGGACGAACCACTCTTCTTAACATCAATCAACGAATAAACATTCACATTGATTGTTTAAAAAGAGACAAACGCAACCTTTGTACAACGCCACCTTGTATAAAGCCACAAAAATCAGAAACGGACAAGTTTTTCTGAATGCCGCTCCGTGTGAGGGTGATATGGATGTGGAGACGATGACCTGAAGGAAGTGCTGCGATCGTTGACCAGGCTAAAGACAACTCTGTTTACAGAGGCGAGGGTGTCGCTGGACCTGCTTGACCTGCTACAGTTTGAACGTAGAAAAGCAGAAAGCAACAGCCTGGGCGCGCCACACTCTTAACGGAGAGAATCCTACTGGCTGGCCGGCCGTCTGCTGGTGCTAATCTCATTACACTGATTGTCTATGAGAGAATGAAAGAAGGGATCTGTAGGAATTATACATGTTGGGCTCTACCATAATGAGCAGCATGTAATCCCCAGCTATCAAAGGCTGCCAGAAGCAGGCTGCCTTACTACAGCCCTGCATCAACCACACTGAGCAGAGGAATCGCATTCACAAGCTTTGACAGTATGACGAGGGTGGGGGGGTGAAGGGAGCTGACAGTCCAAGTTTTCAAATGAGCATCTCAAATTGAGCCTTTAGCTGCAGTGGAAAGAAGGGGCCAAATTACACAGCGCTGGATGATTGAGGGATTAACAGGCAAACGGAGTGAAAAGTGAAGCGCGATGGGGGACGAAGAGTCTCAAAACGTCAACGCGCTGAAGAAGTGCTCAACAATAAAATGGTACAAAGCCATGGAGGATTTTGTTTAAGCCATTCAGGGTTTAAGAAAATAATGTGACATGTTTGTACTTATTTACAATAAATATAGAGAAAACATAAAAACACTGAAAACATCTGGAAAGTGCTCAGGCCTGGTCTGGACTGAGTAAACGGGATAACGGTGAGAATTCCCGGTGGGCCGCTAGTTGTTGAGGCGGTAAAAACTATTACAATATATAACTATACATTATATCGCTATACTTGCTGCAGTTCGGACTGGTCCACCTCCCTGCAGATGAGGTAGTGAGGCCCACTCTTCTAGTACATGTACTACCTCGCATTCTCACATAACATCACACACAAGCTGCTAACTTGGCTGGCACGCCCCCACGGCACACATCAAATGAGCCCTCAAAATCAAATAGGTCACCAGGACTGTCATTTAGTTTAATTTTCCAGACCATTGCTTAGTACATAGCGTTTAGTATTACTATTGTTATTATTATTTTAAAATTCTTATATTGTTGTAATTCTTGTTTTTAAGCCCACTGCATAGAATCGCCGTGCCATGTCAAAAATAATTTCTCTGTATGGGATGATGTATGTTATTCGATGCACATGATAAATAAACTTGACATGACTTAGTTAATTATCGTTTACCCACAATATTTAGTTCCCAGCATTTTTCAATGCCGAAAACGTTTATAATGTTTATCGCAATTCTAATCGCAACAACCTCTTTCCCAACGTGTAATCACAGATGTTTACTCCCTGCGTGTGATGAATTTACATCCAACAGCACATTCAGAAGTTTGTTCTCCTGAGCGCACGCGACAACAGAGACGCAGCAGACGAGGTGCCAGACAAAATAACTTTATAATAACGTCTGTTATCTACTGGAACTCCAGCGTCTGCTTTAGAAATAAAAATACTGCCATAACAAAGGGTTTTCAAAATGGTAAAGTAATTAGTTGCTGATATTTCAGTCAGGTGTCTAGATATCTACTTCTACACTCAGTCAGTTGCTAGCCAGCCAGCTTAAAAGAACTCTGATTATGTACTGTACTGCAAAGTAACTGCATTAACTAGCTAAATGTGTAGCTCAAATATATAGCCTACCCGTCATAGTAGCTCATTTTATTTATTTAATAAGAGAATAAAAGAAGTGCGGTGAAAGAGAAACATGGTAAGCCCTCACTCATAACCTTATAATTATAATTTTAAACAATGCTTTGCAGAGAATGCTGAGGCAGGCTGCCATACAGGAAGACCAAGAAAGGAGAGGCTAGTGCCTATTAAATTAAAAAACATGTTTTTCATTCATGCATATTTGTTCATCATCATAAGTGATCTTTCTGACAGGGCTGAGCCAGGACCCATTTCTCAAATACTTAGGTCACTTTTTTAAAACTCTTCCCACAGTGATCACAACAGCAGTTTATATGGGCTAAACTCTGGATTATTTTCCTTGCTTTGACAAAAAATGCATTCAGCGACTACATCTGTCAAATTACATGAATCGTTTTCTCACAACCACCACCAAAACCTTCTGTGCCTACAGGACAATATGAATGTTTACATACTTTTTCAAAACAGTTAAACTTTATTTGAAAACCTTACATAACACAAAATTGAATAATACAGCAATTTGGTACATGTGATGTGGATGATAACCCTGTATTATGCATTTGGCCACAGGTTAACAAGCATTGCTACTGTATCTATATCAGTAGCTGGTGTAGCCCCCTCATCACCATAGCTGGACCTTGAAGCCAGTTCCACTCCATTCTTTCATTGAAACACTTTAACCTGTGATTGATTTAGACCTGGAAGACCAGGTGAATGCAATTAATGATGGGGTAGAATAGAAAACCAGCAGGCCACGGACCATGTAGGCTATATGATTTGAATACTCCTGGAGCCAAAATACTGTAGTTTGGAATCACTCAATGCCAAAATCTGACATACAACATAGTGAAGCATATTGCATCATGTCTGATTCATTCCTGTAGTATATACTCCAGTGAATTCTGTGAAGAGGGGTCATTCTTATTTTGCAAAGAACTAATCTGTTGTTAGTGTTGATTAGCTGCTGTACAACACTGAAAGCTGGTTAAGAACTGTGTGTAGAGTTTTGAAAAATATACTTAAATATTGAGAAATGGGTCCTAGCAGTGTAAAAAAAAAAAAAGAGCAATATACAACCTCATTCTTCAAACTTAACATTTAGCTGATTTGGTCAATGTCTCGGTATTTACTGTAGTTGGCTAAGTAGTGAGGATATTTTGTTTGATAGTGTTAGCATGTATATTTAAGTTGCCTCTCTAAATAAACAAATAAATAAATAAATGAAATATGTACAGTAGGAAAAAACACATGTAAATTGGGTAGATTATTTGCAGTTAAAGGGCTGGTGCACCATAAAACTCCCGGGCTGAAAATGTGTCAGACTCCAGCCCTGGGCCTGGTGATGTTGCCTGCCATCTCAGGGAAATGATGTGCTATACTGACACCTAGTGGAGAAATTCAGCTCAAACATTTCAACAACTATTTGGGTAATGTGCTCATAGTAACACCTCAGATGTTGGGCATCTAATTAGCTAACAGTGGAATATAATGATTGTACTTAGTTTAACAGATCATACTAGGACTTCATGAGGATATTAAAACAAAGAAAATACCTAAATTAAGTTATTTTCTAGTCCCTGTGAGGACAATTTCTGGCTTAGGAGTTACAGTCAATTTAGGGTCAAACTACAAGTAGGTTAGATTTTAGGTGACCATCAGGTTCAGGCATTACTGGTTAGGTGTAGGGTTAGGTATAAAGACTAGGTTGAATTAGGGCATAAATGTGGGGCTACTGCGGATAAGGTTGTAAGGTTAGGGTGAGGTTAAAGTTAGGGTAAGGTAAACATTAGGGTAATGATTACAGTTATTGTTAGGTAATATTAATGTTTTTGTTTGCATGTGTGTGACTCACTCAGTGTGTCCCTGGAACACGTTGACTGAGTGGATGGAGGGGTCTCTGAAGTCCCACAGCCTGAAGGTGGTGTCTCTGGATGAGGTGACCACCAGGCGCTGGCTGGGGTGGGTGCAGCAGTGGGTCAGCTCCTGGTCATGTCCTGAACACACACAGACACACACACACACACACACACACACACACACACACACACACAATTAAAGACATGGGTCTTTGTGGTTGTATCATGTATCAATCTACAGCAGAATTACAGCCTTGACTCCATAGTTAACACACAGAAAAGTACGCAAGGGCAAAGTCTTGTTTTCAAGACACGAATCATGAACAATTCTTTTTTTTGACAATGGTTTGGTAGCAAGTTGACATTTGAGTCCACCTGGTAGTGTAGATCCACCAGAAGGGGAAATAGTGTTGTTTTAGAGTAGCCTCTAGGAAGTGTCACTCCTGATTTTGTGCTTTTATTGAACGTATTGACAAAAGTCTTAGTTTCAAATGTGTTGTGTCAATCTGGCTTGCAGGTGATCTACAGTAAATGTGAGGTATTCATTTGAACAAATCACAAAAAGCCAAACAAAGTATGTTTACTGATATTGATTTAGAAATTCTTGAGTTTCTCTTTTAAACTCACAAGAGTGCTCAAAAGAACCAGAGCAGACAAACAGGCGAAAAAGAGAATGTGCTCGTCAAAGCATTTAATCAGAACATTGTTCACATGGGTTTCCTTTCTATTGTCTTCCTGTAATAAGGTTACATTGTAATATTAGGCTATGTTCCATGAAATATAATAATCCACCGCATAGATCAATTATTAGGCAGCTCTTAATTACAGAGTAGACTATAATAAGCATAACGCATAAAAAAGCAGACAGAATGTTTTAGCCTACAGAAGGTAACATGTCAGGACAGACAGCTGGACTTCCGTTTCAGGAAAAGAAACTCCAATGTTCTCCTTCCTGAGGAAAAGCAAGGTACTGTACTGTTGTTCGCGTAGCTTGCGTTGAGTAAAATAATTGGGCTGGCTTAAAAGAGAATTCTGGGTGAGAATTCCGAGTGTTATCCCCCTGCTCCAGTTTACTGACAATTACGACGCAAGTTTTAAAACGTGCTTTTAGTCTCTAAACATGTTTGAAATGTCATTACTAGTGCATATAGCCATGTGCAGTGATTCCGTGTAGTGAACACAGCGAATCTAACAAATCGATCAGCGTACATAACTGTGTTTATTTTCTGTTTTCCAAGTCCACACTAGTCGATTGTTGAAGTCATACAATCCAATATTCCAAAACATGTTTTTTCCACAAAAAACAATTTGCCATGGTTGTCCATAGCCTAATGTATAGCAACATTGATCGGCTGTAACCTGACACTACTTCAAAGCTCAAAGGAATTCAAGAGTTATCACCCATGAGCATATGAAACTAAGCAACAGTGTAGACATTGAGCTGACAAAGTACCGTAGTGGTGTCAGGTTACCTGTCCGAATAGTTGCTGTCATTGTATGGACATAACCGCTGCACTTTTTTTTTGTGGAAAAATACATTTTGTAATATTAGATTGACTTTGACAATCGACTAGTGTTGACTTCACTGGAAAATGGGAAATAAACACAGTTATGTACACTGGATAATTTGTTAGATTCGCTGTGTTCACTATAAGGAATCACTGCACATGGCTATGCACTAGTAATGACATCTCAAACATGTTTAGAGGCTAAAAGCACGTTTTAAAACTTGCCAAGTAAATGCGTAACGGTCTGTAAACTGGAGCAAGGGGATAACATGGTTTTGGCAATACAGATTGTTTGAGCTATTCTCGCTACTGTCAGCACTCAAGATATCCAAACAACAGTTATGTTTTGAAATCGCCCAGAATTCTCCTTTAAAGCTGTACAGCGAAGGTCTGCGTAGTGGCAAAATATGCCAATTGTATGACAAAAACAACACTCCAAAGATGCATTTGCTCTGACCGCGTATAGCATGTACCAGCCTTAATGACAAGATCAGGTACCGTTGCTCCAAACCCTGCATAGAGAAGCACTGATAAACAGCAGTCCTCCAAGATTCTTGTCTTGTTTTCTGACTAATTCAGAATGCCCAAAGTCAAAATTGCTGCAT